>JAFBJX010000186.1:0-43969 GCA_016801845.1 Polydactylus sextarius | reverse complement strand
TGTGTGAATCATCATCAGTTGGTTTGTCATTGATGTGGATCAGCTGCTCCTGTGAATCCTCCCACAGTGTTTCATTAGCAGCTGTAACCACAGTGACTCTGATAAAACAGGAATTAGCAGAATCCATCTGATATGAAGCTGTGGTTTGAACACCACTTCCCTCCTCTTTGAAGAGGAGTCACGTATCTGTCTTCAGGTTTTTGTACAGCCTCTTCTACACTTTGTATCACTGTGTTTCTAACTGCACAGTAGTAGAGAGCTGTGTCTGCCAGGGTTAGACTGTTTATGGTCAGTTTTGTTGTTGTAGGTGATGTTTGGGACTGAAATCGACCTTGGAATTTTCAGCAGTATATTGGCCTGTAAATCCTTTTTGCTCCTTTCCAAAGAATAAACTCAGGTGCCTGAAGGTCAGAATGATGTTTGTACCAGTAAAGAACAACACCACTATAACTAGTGTCATATCGACATGTGAGTGTGACAAATTCTCCTTCTCTTCTACTGACTTCACGTCGTTCAGGAGAGATTGTGTCTCCAACTGTTAGTCCTGGAAAAAGTATAGAAAATGAAGCCGTTAGACTAAGATTGTCCATGAGGCTGAGAGGAGAAGACAGTGGAAAATGTCAGTGTACAGTGTTACTCTGTGGAAAGAAACAGCTCAACTGCAGCTGACATTACCACTAGACTGTAAAGAACTCCTTAGAATACACTTTAGCTTTTAGTCATGTTGTGCAAGTCCAAGATTTTCTAGTAGAATCAAGGTTGTTGTTGTTGTTGTTTTTGTCACTTGATGATTTCTCCTCTAAACATGTATTGATGAAATGCTGTAAAATCAGTTTAGTTTAGTAGTAAAACTCACCTATGAAGTGAGATAAAAAGCAAAAGAGGTAAAGCAACATGTCTTTGGAGTTGTTGAATCCAAACAGACAGCAGATGAACAATGTTGTTCCACTGCAGTAGAATGAAAAAACTAAAGAGCCTCTCTGCTGCACAGCCCTTCTCCTCAACATCAAGCTGATTGTGCTTTTACTTCCTCAAACGTTTCTGCTCTGGAGACACAAACAATCTGATTGGCTGAGTTGGACTGTAGTGGGCGGGGCCACACAATCACCTTGATGTTGTTTGCTCAGTCAGATTCAACTTTATTTTTGGTTTTCAATATATCCGTCAATTTAAATCTGGTGCTGTATGAAACTTTGCCAGGATTTCTTTTTATTGTTATTTTTTAAATTCCATGACCCTCTATTTCACGGTGTATAGAATAGGAGATATGCAACGTACACACACTCTTTAACCTCGTGTCAAGTTTGGGCCCATTGACTCCCATTATAACCACACATTTTTGACGTACTGTAATCCTGACATGTTATAATAGTTTTTCCATGAATACCTAATAAATCTAAGCCTCTACCTTCAAAATATCGGAAACCAGGTTTTTAGGTCTGATGACCCCCATAATCCACCAGGGGCAGCACAGCTTCAAGCACAGCTATGTGTGTGTGTGTGTGTGTGTGTGTTTCAAACCATCAAAGTCCAAATGTTTCTGCAGGTGCATGTTTGAAGTCAGTCACAACAGTTTGCAGCTTCGTCTTTCATCGACTTGAACACGTCACCAACAGTCATGTGACAATAAAACCTGCAAACTTTTCAGCTCAGTGTTGATACAAACAGTGGGAGGAAGTTTGTTGCTACATGTGAGCACAAAAGATGTTGTATATACTGGTGCCACTGGTTTTGAAATTGTTCTTAAAAGAAAATTCAATTTCATGTAGTGATTTTTAACCATTTCTGGCTCTGTAACTGTCATACTGCACCATAGGATTGTTGAGTGTCTCCAGACTTTACATCTCCAATGAGTAAAACTGTGACCACAGCGTGATGTTTATGTTAGATAATAACATCTGACAATAATTTGATTTTTCAAATTCAGTTTCAATCATTAAATTCCAATTTATAGCATCAAAATGTCTTAAATGATGCTGCTGTCTTGCAGTGCTCTGAGGAGAGTGAGCGATATGTTAGTGAGGAAGATGTTACCAGCAGTGAGGAAGAGGAGGAATAACCACAGCCATGGTCCTCCAGAAACTAGAGGAAGTGTGTCTTGTGTCCACGGTGCAGAGGAGTGTGGAACCAGTGACCAGATGTGGAGCACGTGCATGTAAAATGGACCTCACGGTGGCGTGTCTGGGATTATGTCATTGTGAGTGAAGCAAACGCCAAAACATGACATTTTATGACAAATAGGGCTTAGAAACATCAAAAATCTAATATTTTTGTTTTCATCAGTGGTTAGAGTCTGAAGTTGATGAAAAGATTTGATGCAGTGAAAGTGAAAACAATATTTATATATCACATTTTTATTACACTTTTATCAGACTGTAAATTTTGGGTACTGGAGGTAAAAAAGTGCACAGTTTTCCTGAATTACTCCAAAAATAATGATGCATCAAAATCAATGTTGTTATCAGTTATTGAGCCAGTCAAGGCTGTAATAGCCTCATCCCAAATATTCTACTTTGCACCTCATTTTTTGAAAAAATTGCATATTTTGTGTTTTCCATTAAAAATCAGGGGGTTTCATGACAAAAATGGCATAAAATTATAATAAAATAATAAAGATTTTTACATCTATGATTAGATCTGAAGTTGCTGAAAAGATTTGATGCAGTGAAAGTGAAAACAATATTTATATATCACATTTTTATTATTACGCTTTTATGAGAGTGTCAGTTTTGGGTCCCAAAGTTAAACAGTGTATGTTCATTTTAAAGGTGCCTCAAGGGTTAATCAGTTCTTTGTAAATGTTGGTCCTGAGCAGCAAAAACTATCCTGAATCCAGGACCAGATGGAGACCACATGGATAAACTAGTAGAAAGGAATCCCCACTCAGTGTTGTTGAAAGCAGTGGAGGAAAATGAAATCATCAACATAGTAAAACAGTGCAAAAATAAAACATGTACAGGCTACAATGGCATTGATATGTCATTAGTTAAAACATCATTGAGGGCATATCAAAGCCACTAGCACATATCTGCAGTTTGTCTTTCCAAACCGGAACATTTCCAAACCAGATGAAAACTGCTGAGGTGGTTCCTCTATACAAACCTGGGAGTAAACACAACTTTACAAACTACAGACCTGTCTCAATACTGCTGCAGTTCTCAACAATACTGGAAAAGCTTTTTCAACAACAGAACTGATGCATATTTGGAAAAACACCAACTATTTTCAGAGAGTCAGTGTGGGTTTAGGGCCAACAGATCAACATTACAGGCAATAATAGAATCAGCTGAGGAAATTACAGATGTAATAGACAAGAATAAACATGCAACAGGAGAATTCATCCATCTGGAAAAAGCCTTTGATACAATCAACCATAAGATACTATTCAATAAACTAGGAAAATACAGGATAAGGGGACTGGTGTTGGACTGGGGAAAGACTTATTTGAAAGGACAGCAGCAGTTTGTAAAGTTGGGAAATCACTGCTCTGAATATTTGGACATTGCCTGCGGTGGCCCCAGGGGTCAGTATTGGGCCCCAAATTGTTTATCTTGTAAATCAATGACATGAGTCAAGTGTCTAGTTGATTAAAATTGGTTAATTTGGCAGATGACACAAATATTTTTGGTTCAGGTGAAGACATTCATCAAGTAGAAACAGTTATAAACCAGGAAATGAAAAAAACTTCAAATATGGTTCGACTGGAATAAATGATGATTAGATGTAAATACGACTAAGTTTATGTTATTTGGTGAAAACACAGTAAACACAACGGTGAGAATAGAAACAGATGGGGTTGAAACTGAAAGGCTGCACCAAAACAGGGGTTACAGTAGACGACAGGCTGAGTTGGAAACCACACATCAAACATGTCCAGTCCAAAGTTTCAAGAAGCATTGCAGTCATACACAAAGCTAAACTATTACTGGGTCACAATTCACTTGGCGCCCTCTACTGTTCACTGGTTTTACCATATTTACATTACTGTGCTGAGGTTTGGGGAAACACTTACAAACCTTCATTACAGTCACTTACCATCCTGCAGAAAAGAGCAATAAGGACTATTCACAAGCTCAACTACCTGCAACACACAGATCCACTTTTTATACAGTCAAAACTACTGAAATTCACTGACATCGTATCTTAGCAAACAGCAATCATCATGTATAAGGTAAAAACAGACAATTACTGGAAAATATTCAACATTTATTCAGGAATGAGGAGGGATGTTATCAATTAAGAGGAGAACATAGATTCAAAATCTTAAATATACAAACAACTATGAAAACTTTCTGTATATCTATAACGGTGTCAAACTGTGGAACAATTTAAGTGAGGAGCTCAGGTAAAGTCCAAATATTAACCAGTTCAAGACAATGTACAGAAATGTGTTGTTTAGCAGGTACAATGGAAAATGATCATTAACGAGTATTGATGATTATTGATCATTACTCCTTCACCGATATGGCCTGGTGATGAGAGGCAGAGAAGACCATGTGTATATGTCTGTGTGAATGTGGATTTGTGTATATGTATGTGTGTGTGTGTGTATATATGTAAAAATAATAATAATAATTTAGACAAAGGGCTGGGAGCTAACAAGCTAATGCTTCTTTTTGAATATGTGACTGATTTTCTTTTTTTCTGGGTTTTATTATTTTGCTTCCTCAGTTTCATTTCTATATTATGTTGAACAACAATTTGTTTAGTAGAGATTGTGAAGCCTTGTACTATTTACATATTAGAAATAAACAGCACAAACAAACAATAAATTGCTTGTTTACAGTTGTTTATGTTGCGATTGTGTTTGGCGATTCATTCATTCATTATGTTACTGGGTGCGTACCAGGACTAATGGTTTATCAACCGTGTGACATCACATGTGAATATTTATTAATGTTCTTAGTTTTTCAGGAATGACGTACTTCCACACTTACTAGTCTGTTCCAGTTGTGCGTGATTCAAACACTAGTGAGGTGTGTAGCCTCGTCTCCTCGTCTTGGTGGTTCTCAGAGGGGCAGTGGCAGCATATATAAGGTGAATAGGAGACGTCCCAGTGTTGAAGCTTTAGCTTCTCCACAAGTTATACCAGCTGACTTAGATATGTCGTCTCTGACACTTGGTAAAAACCTCTACAAAGCTCTACATGTTGCTGAGGACAGTGGACAACAGAAGCAGCTCATCGTGGGCCTAATGAGCCACAGTGAATGAAGAGGATGAAGTGAGAAAGTCAGTGTGTGTTTCTTTAGTTTTCATGGTGTCTTGTGTGTGAATCATCATCCAGTTGGTTTGTCATTGATGTGGATCAGCTGCTCCTGTGAATCCTCCCACAGTGTTTCATTAGCAGCTGTAACCACAGTGACTCTGATAAAACAGGAATTAGCAGAATCCATCTGATATGAAGCTGTGGTTTGAACACCACTTCCCTCCTCTTTGAAGAGGAGTCACGTATCTGTCTTCAGGTTTTTGTACAGCCTCTTCTACACTTTGTATCACTGTGTTTCTAACTGCACAGTAGTAGAGAGCTGTGTCTGCCAGGGTTAGACTGTTTATGGTCAGTATAGTTGTTTTACCTTTTCTTTGGGACTGATATCGACCTTTATCGAGAGAATATACTCAGGTGCCTGAAGGTCAGAATGATGTTTGTACCAGTAAAGTAAAACACCACTAGCACTAGTGTCATATTGACATGTGAGTGTGACAGATTCTCCTTCTCTTCCACTGACTTCACGTCGTTCAGGAGAGATTGTGTCTCCAGCTGTTAGTCCTGGAAAAAGTATAGAAAATGAAGCCGTTAGACTAAGATTGTCCATGAGGCTGAGAGGAGAAGACAGTGGAAAATGTCAGTGTACAGTGTTACTCTGTGGACAGAAACAGCTCAGCTGTAGCTGACATCACCACTAGACTGTAAAGAACTCCTTAGAATACACTTTAGCTTTTAGTCATGTTGTGCAAGTCCAAGATTTTCTAGTAGAATCAAGGTTGTTGTTGTTGTTTTTTTGTCACTTGATGATTTCTCCTCTAAACATGTATTGATGAAATGCTGTAAACCAGTTTAGTTTAGTAGTAAAACTCACCTATGAAGTGAGATAAAAAAGCAAAAGAGGTAAAGCAACATGTCTTTGGAGTTGTTGAATCCAAACAGACAGCAGATGAACAATGTTGTTCCACTGCAGTAGAATGAAAAAAAACTAAAGAGCCTCTCTGCTGCACAGCCCTTCTCCTCAACATCAAGCTGATTGTGCTTTTACTTCCTCAAACGTTTCTGCTCTGGAGACACAAACAATCTGATTGGCTGAGTTGGACTGTAGTGGGCGGGGCCACACAATCACCTTTGATGTTGTGTTGTTGTTGCTGTTCCAGTTGTACGTGATTCAAACACTAGTGAGGTGTGTAGCCTGGTTGACAGTGTGTGACTCCCTCTAGTGGATGTTGTGGAGTATTGTGTCGTCTTTGCTCCAGAGCTTTTTTGTTCAGAGTTGAGGTGTTTCCTGTCACTGTGGGCTGCAGAGCTCAGTTGGACTGTAGTGGGCGGGGCCACACAATCACCTTTTGATGTTGTTTGCTCAGTCAGATTCAACTTTATTTTGGTTTTCAATATATCCGTCAATTTAAATGCTAATTGTATGAAACTTTGCCAGGATTTTTTTTTATTGTTATTTTTTAAATTCCATGACCCTCTATTTCACGGTGTATAGAATAGGAGATATGCAACGTACACACACTCTTTAACCTCGTGTCAAGTTTGGGCCCATTGACTCCCATTATAACCACACATTTTTTGACGTACTGTAATCCTGACATGTTATAATAGTTTTTCCATGAATACCTAATAAATCTAAGCTTCTACCTTCAAAATATCGGGAAACCAGGTTTTAGGTCTGATGACCCCCATAATCCACCAATTTCTCTAAACTTGAAAAATGCACAAAAACAAAAAAACTGAACATCATAAAAATGGTGTGTGTGTGTGTGTGTGTGTGTGTGTGTGTGTGTGTGTGTGTGTGTGTGTGTGTGTGTGTGTGTTTTAAACCATCAAAGTCCAAATGTTTCTGCAGGTGCATGTTTGAAGTCAGTCACAACAGTTTGCAGCTTAAATCTTTCATCGACTTGAACACGTCACCAACAGTCATGTGACAATAAAACCTGCAAACTTTTCAGCTCAGTGTTGATACAAACAGTGGGAGGAAGTTTGTTGCTACATGTGAGCACAAAGATGTTGTATATACTGGTGCCACTGGTTTTGAAATTGTTCTTAAAAGAAAATTCAATTTCATGTAGTGATTTTTAACCATTTCTGGCTCTGTAACTGTCATACTGCACCATAGGATTGTTGAGTGTCTCCAGACTTTACATCTCCAATGAGTAAAACTGTGACCACAGCGTGATGTTTATGTTAGATAATAACATCTGACAATAATTTGATTTTGCAAATTCAGTTTCAATCATTAAATTCCAATTTATAGCATCAAAATGTCTTAAATGATGCTGCTGTCTTGCAGTGCTCTGAGGAGAGTGAGCGATATGTTACTGAGGAAGATGTTACCAGCAGTGAGGAAGAGGAGGAATAACCACAGCCATGGTCCTCCAGAAACTAGAGGAAGTGTGTCTTGTGTCCACGGTGCAGAGGAGTGTGGAACCAGTGACCAGATGTGGAGCACGTGCATGTAAAATGGACCTCACGGTGGCGTGTCTGGGATTATGTCATTGTGAGTGAAGCAAGCGCCAAAACATGACATCTTATGACAAAAGGGCTTAGAAACATCAAAATATAATATTTTTGTTTTTCATCAGTGGTTAGGTCTGAAGTTGATGAAAAGATTTGATGCAGTGAAAGTGAAAACAATATTTATATATCACATTTTTATTACACTTTTATCAGACTGTAAATTTTGGCTACTGGAGGTAAAAAGTGCACAGTTTTCCTGAATTACTCCAAAAATAATGATGCATCAAAATCAGTGTTGTTATCAGTTATTGAGCCAGTCAAGGCTGTAATAGCCTCATCCCAAATATTCTACTTTGCAGCTCATTTTTTGGAAAAAGTGTTTTCCTATTAAAAAATCAGGGGTTTCAAATTCAGACTTAAACAGATATCAATAGAAACTGGAGAAGAATTATCACAAAAAAATGTAAACAAAAACAGTTAATTGAAAACATAAATGTAACATCTAATAAACTGAAACCTTCAATGGAAGAAGAAGACTAAATTACATGCCCTTCGACTTCAACTGGATGAACTTTACTTAGAAAAGGCAAGCGGGCGTATGTAAGATCAAGAACCAAGTGGCTCGAACAGGAGAAAAAAGAAATTCAGCTTTTTTCTTTGGATTAGAAAAGCACAAACAAAGTAAAAAAAAAGATTTGTAAACTGAAGAAAAATGATTTAATGATTGAAGACCAAAAACAAGTAAATGAAGAAAAGACAATATAAAAATAGTAAATGAAATGGAAAAACATATTTTAGAAGAAAAACTAAATAAATGCGAAACTGAAATTGCAATAAAGCAAATGAAAATGGAAAATCACCAGGAATTGATGGTATAACAATAGAATTCTATAAACATTTTTGGAATGACATCAGACTTGTTATATAATGCTTTTATTGAATGTGTAGAAAAAAGAATGCCTATCCCCACAACGAAAACAGGGTTGATAATCCTGTTACCAAATCAATTAAGGATCTACTGAAACTTGACAATTGGAGGCCAATAACTCTGCTTTTACAACGATTATAAAATACTAGCTCTTGTTTACGCTCATCGACTCAAACAGGTTTTGGCTGAATCAGTGGATGAGTTCCAGTCTGCTTTCATTAAAGGTAGAAACATTCATAACAACGTCAGACTAATATTAGATATGCTAGACGACCAATCCCTAAAATAAAGATTCATCGAGGAATTAGACAATGGTGCCCCATAACACCCGAGCTTTTCATTTGTGTACTCAAATACTGGCAATTTGATTGTAAATCATTCGGAAATGAAAGTGAATTTCGTATCAGTCAGTTTGCTGATGATATAGAACTTTTTCTAAGAGATAAATCAATAATTGAAAAAAAGCCTTAAACGTCATCTCCATATTCTCCAGAGCATCTGGTCTGAGTTTGAATTTGAACAATTGTGAGCTTCTCCCACTATCCCCCTACAATGAAGTCCATATAATGTCTATTCCTGTGAAAAAGAAGTAAAATACTTGGGTTTAAATATAATCAACGGTAACAAATTAAGGGAAAGTCATTGTTTTCATGAAAAACTAGAGATTATGAAGAAAACTCTAAATCATTGGCTAACTAGAGATCTCTCCATTTTTGGAAGAAACATACTGTCCAAAGCTGAGGACATTTCAAAACTGGTTTATCCACGCCAGTCTTTATTTGTTGCTCCTAAAAACATTAAAACAACCAACTCAGTTAAATACAATTTTATATGGAGAAACAAAACACATTATATAAAAAAAGTCACAATTAGTCAAAAATGTAAACAAGGGAGGATTAAATACATTAGATTTTGGATCAATGGTAGGAATGTTCAGAATAAACTGGATAAAAGCTTTTCAGTCACAAACTGAATCCATATGGTTTCATATCCCAAAAATATATTTAAAAAAGTGGGAGGTTTGGATTTTTTTGTTATAATGTGATTATGAAATTACACAATTGTCTGTGAAAGTGTCTGAATTTCATCAACAAGTGTTACACTACTGGAAAATGTTATTTACACATAATTTTAGCCCACATGGCTCCACCTTATGGAACAACAGAGCAATCACAATAAATAGAAAAACTTTATTTAAACAAATTTGCTACGACAACAAAATGATTTTCATAGCTGACCTGATGGATAATCAAGGGCCAATCATGAAACTTGACTATATAATATTTATATTATGTAGTTTATATATCTATAAATATTAAAACAACCTAAAAATCTCAAACGAGTACGTTAAATATATAAAATGGCCAAAAGCAAAAGAATGACAATTTAAAATGATCAACGGTTGTTTTCCAGCCATAGACACAATGAAAAGAAGATTTGGTTTAGAGGTGGAGCCATGTGGCTTTTGTCAAGCAGATTGTGAAACGATCAAACACCTTTTTATTCTTGTCCGATCGTGACTCAGTTTTGACAATCCTTGTTGGACTGGTTAAAAAGTAAAATAGATGACATCACACACTTTAACATGGATCAAGTTTTGCTATTAAATGAAAATGTTCCCCCAAAAATGTCAATTCTAATCAATATAATTATAGTTTGGGGCAAATGTCACATTCAGTCTTGCAAGTGGAAGGGCAGATCTCCCTCACTGATGTGTTTTAGAAATGAGTTGAACAAAGACTTCGGTGCCTTGGGTTTGTTGGCGGATGAATATGAGAAAATGTATAAGCTGGTGGAGGCTGCTGTGCAGCGCAATGAACTGAACGTGTGGAGAGTCATTGAGAAAAAGATGCCTTAGATTTGTTTTCTTACATATTGATTTGACTTTATTGTATTTGTTTAAATCTTATGT
Organism: Polydactylus sextarius; assembly: GCA_016801845.1. Classification (NCBI taxonomy): domain Eukaryota; kingdom Metazoa; phylum Chordata; class Actinopteri; family Polynemidae; genus Polydactylus; species Polydactylus sextarius. The sequence continues at coordinate 33,460 of JAFBJX010000186.1, read as the reverse complement.
ATTTTATTTTATTTCTATCTATTTTTTATTATCATTGTTATTTTGCTATGAAGCCTTGTAGATTTTATTTATGGTAATTTACTTTGTAAACTTTGTAAGTATTTTAAAAAGTTACAATAAAGTTTTTTGAAAGAAAAAAATGTGTTCATTATACTACTGCTGCAGACAATAAATGTTATGTAGTTTGAAGCAGGAGTGCATTTTATTTGCTCATTATTATATTTTTTCAGAATTCAGTGTATTTAGTCATTTTATTCTCTTGTTATTGACCAAACATGTAACTTTCTGTAGGAGTCAGGAGCTTTGTCATTTGCTACATTTTGTCAACATCTGTAAAGTTGAAATTTCTTAGTTATCGACACAGTGAATGAAGAGGATGAAGTGAGAAAGTCAGTGTGTGTTTCTTTAGTTTTCATGGTGTCTTGTGTGTGAATCATCATCCAGTTGGTTTGTCATTGATGTGGATCAGCTGCTCCTGTGAATCCTCCCACAGTGTTTCATTAGCAGCTGTAACCACAGTGACTCCGATAAAACAGGAATTAGCAGAATCCATCTGATATGAAGCTGTGGTTTGAACACCACTTCCCTCCTCTTTGAAGAGGAGTCATGTATCTGTCTTCAGGTTTTGTACAGCCTCTTCTACACTTTGTATCACTGTGTTTCTAACTGCACAGTAGTAGAGAGCTGTGTCTGCCAGGGTTAGACTGTTTATGGTCAGTTTAGTTGTTGTATCTGATGTTTCGGACTGAAATCGACCTTGGAATTTTTTAGCCGTATATTGACCTGTGGATCCTTTTGCTCTTTTCCAAAGAATAAACTCAGGTGCCTGAAGGTCAGAATGATGTTTGTACCAGTAAAGGGCAACACCTCTATAACTAGTGTCATATTGACATGTGAGTGTGACAGATTCTCCTTCTCTTCCACTGACTTCACGTCGTTCAGGAGAGATTGTGTCTCCAGCTGTTAGTCCTGGAAAAGTATAGAAAATGAAGCCGTTAGACTAAGATTGTCCATGAGGCTGAGAGGAGAAGACAGTGGAAAATGTCAGTGTACAGTGTTACTCTGTGGACAGAAACAGCTCAACTGTAGCTGACATCACCACTAGACTGTAAAGAACTCCTTAGAATACACTTTAGCTTTTAGTCATGTTGTGCAAGTCCAAGATTTTCTAGTAGAATCAAGGTTGTTGTTGTTGTTTTGTCACTTGATGATTTCTCCTCTAAACATGTATTGATGAAATGCTGTAAATCAGTTTAGTTTAGTAGTAAAACTCACCTATGAAGTGAGATAAAAAGCAAAAGAGGTAAAGCAACATGTCTTTGGAGTTGTTGAATCCAAACAGACAGCAGATGAACAATGTTGTTCCACTGCAGTAGAATGAAAAAACTAAAGAGCCTCTCTGCTGCACAGCCCTTCTCCTCAACATCAAGCTGATTGTGCTTTTACTTCCTCAAACGTTTGTGCTCTGGAGACACAAACAATCTGATTGGCTGAGTTGGACTGTAGTGGGCGGGGCCACACAATCACCTTTGATGTTGTGTTGTTGTTGCTGTTCCAGTTGTACGTGATTCAAACACTAGTGAGGTGTGTAGCCTGGTTGACAGTGTGTGACTCCCTCTAGTGGATGTTGTGGAGTATTGTGTCGTCTTTGCTCCAGAGCTTTTTGTTCAGAGTTGAGGTGTTTCCTGTCACTGTGGGCTGCAGAGCTCAGTAGTACACAGCAGAGTCAGACAGTTGAAGCTTCTGGATCTTCAGAGGAACTGATTTGTCGTTGACCTCATCTCCATGTCTGGATGTCCATCTGGATCTTACTGTTTTTGAGAGACGTGTCGGCAGATTCTTTGGGAGATCATTTACTTCTTGTTTGTACCAGAACAACCTGGGAGTTGTGTCACTGCTCTTAAAAAGTACAGTTGAGTGTAATTGTGTCTCCTTCAGCAGCAGTGACATCTCCTGTTGGCTGCATCGCTGTGTCTTGTCCTTTACACTCTGAGGAAGAACAGAACATGCAGAGGAAGAGATGAATGAATAAAGATGGTTGGTCTGTCTGTCTCAATAACCATGTGCAATAACTGTTTTGTACAGTTCACATATATCATGTACACACACAAACACATAAGAAAACGCATAAAATATAATTTTTATATAGTCTGTAAAAATATAATTTTATGTATATATATATTATGATTATTAATAATATTTTTGTAAAACAGTTTCAACAGCCTTAATTTTTTTATCACCAGATTAATGCTCTTTGTGACCCAGTGAACTTGTAGTTTGTTCATAAACTGTTGATTCTTAAATTTATGTTTTTGTGCAAGTATCTTATTTTGACCACTAGGGTGCAGCATAGGTTTTCTGGTAATTGATAACCACTCAGAGCAGGTGCTTGACATAAGGTAGAAATCAGTTTGAGTTGAATGGTGGTGGGAAGCACAACAGTTCTTAGCGACAGCTAGAACAAAGACAGTGTTTTTGAGTTCCAATATACATCAGCTGACATGGTAACATTCCTGTTTTTGTAATGATCCTTTTTTGTTGCAATAAATGGGAACATCAGCCAGAAGAGAAGAGCTTTACACAGAACTTTGTTTTACCTGGAATCAAGATCAATCTTCAAGCCACCATCATGTGACTAATTAAGTTTCTTTTTGGATGGTCACCACACAAGTAAGAACTGAGCCGTATGGAGGAAAAAGGCCTTATTGGAAGGAGGCTGCAGCTTGGATCAGAGAACCATGGATGTTGAAAACACCTCCTCTTTTCACCAGACGGTGCTGCAGAGGATGAAGGTAAATGAGACACAGAAGGTAATAAAACTGCATGGAAAAACGGAGCCTGTTTGAGTGACTTAAAGAAACTGGACTGTGCTGATGGTTTGGACTATAGAACTGGATATCATGGTGTGAGAAAGGGCTTCTCCACCCTCCACTTCATCAGGACTGGCTGCAGCCAAAGGGTGGATAAAAGGAAGGAAGGCAAGTCCAAGGTCCAGTGAATGACGAGTGAATTTATTTACAGTGAACAGTGAATATAAAAACAGCAAAACAAAAACTGGGACAAACAAACAAAAAAAAATTGGTCTCAAATCAGCAATAATTGTGTCCTTAACTTAAATAAGTTATAGCCTGTTGATTAATCCTGTTTTCTTCAGACAGTTACACAGATATTTGAAGCAGGTCTCTCTTGTTTCTACTTTAAGTATGTTCTGTATAATGATTTCTACCTGTTTTCTATGTAACTGGGTGAATAGTGTTTTCCTGTCTTGATGGTATTTTGGACTCTGCATAATAACATGTTCTACTGTTTCTTGACTTTCACTGCATTCACAGGTTCTGTCGATATGTTTTTTGATCCTAAACATTGATCCATTTAGTGATTATGTCCAAATCACATTCTTGAGAACACATCCTCCTTCTTTTTGCTTTTGTGTTTCTTCCCTTGTCAACCTTACTCTGTATACTGTCAAAGTGTCGTCCCGTGCTCCACACATCACATTGGTTTTGCCATTTTCTAGCACCTTTATACTTAATAATGCTCTTTATTTCCTGTTTGCTGTATTTAATATCTATGTCTATGGATGTTTTAACTGTTGCTTGTTTGTCATACTCGGGAACGTTGGAGAGTTTTCAGTGTTTGTGGCGTCAACTCAAACCACTGACACTCATCCCTGCAAACATTCACTCATGAAGCTCAAGCTCAGCTCCAAACCTCCCAACCTGCAGGGGGCAGAGAAGGGTTTAATGAGTGGTAGCAGTCAAACAGATCACCCTGAACTTCCTGGTGAACCAGATCACCTGCACAGCTGCATGGAAAAGGAAAAAGTTTGTGAACAAAGGACGTGCACAGGATTCACTCAGCGAAGACACAGAAATACTCTCAGCTCTCAGTCAAGATACTGAAGATGCAACTGGTAGGAAAAATGAACTCTGGAAAATAAATATAAATGTGAAAATTTAAGTTTGAAATGAAAGAAATGATATTAAGACATTGCTTTAGTATTAAAGAGGTGACTAGTAGCCTGTTTATTATACTCCAGTTGTTATGTTGGGCTACATTGTAAAATGTTTAGTTTGAATAATATTCACATTATCTGCATGATGTATGTAAACTTTAATTTGATGTGATGTTGTTGGGAAATGGTTTCTAGGATGTAGTTTAGTTATTTAACTGCAGCACTTGCACTGATAGATTAACTTACAATAACAACTGTGATATTTAATTAGATGTGATGTGTTAAGTTTAAGAATATTTATTTAAAATAAGACAACGTCTGACCTTTGTTAATTTGTCTTTGAACGTTATCAACCTACCTACCCATTACCTGCTCACCTGCTACCTTCAACCTACAACACACCAACTCTGTTTATAGATGAAAGAAGAGATTGAGTCGTCCCTCGCGTCCTTCAAGTACATGACCAGGCTGTTTTTCAAGTTTGGGCAAGAGCTGAGAAGTTAAACCCTACATCACTTGACAGTTTTCATGTGAGGCTACGTGTGGAAAATGTATGGGTTGGGCCACTACAACACCCTCATTTATCACACATGGATGTTGACAGAAAGAAAAAGTATATGAAATGGAAAGTTAATTGGAAACTGGAGGAATTAATTACCACCTGAGTGACTGATTGTTCTGCTGCTGATGTCACATGCTGACACATTGTTGGAAATGCCACCGCCTGAGGAAGAGGATAAAAGGCAACAAACACGGTTTGAACAGAAAACTAAAGCAAATGTGAATTTCTTGAACGATGTGAATAAATGGTTGAAAGACTCCGAAAAATGTTGTGAAAAAGAATCTGAAAAGGAGGATGAGATTCAACCAAATGACAGAATTTCAAATGTGTCTTCACTGGTAAAAACTCGGGCCCCATTTAAGTCCAAGGTCAGAGCCACCATTACAACAACCACCCTCAAACCTGCTTGGTGCACGTCCTAAGGAAAGGACGTATGCACAAACGCAAAAAACATAAACCAAGAACGGCTCCTACATCAGTTTTAAAACGTTGCAAGATGTGTCTATAGATAAGACCAAAGTTATCTGTGTGTATTGTCGGTGTGAACTGAGTCATCGTAGCACATCCAGTCTGAAACACCAGTCGATGGACAAACACACCGCTGGTTCAAATTCTCTGCCTCCTCCGCGTCATAACCAGGTGACAATGGATGGAAAAGGAAAGTATAAACCACGGTTTAACTGCACTAGAGGCTGAGTCCTAGTTTACAGTGATGTGCACTGTCATTTTATTTTGTATCACACTAGGTCTGTACTATGAAGCAGGACTAGTTCTTATCACGTAACTTCAGGGTTAACTCTGGTTTCCGTCCCGACGAAGGTGGTTCACTTCCTACCGGGCTACGTCTCCATGGTAACTGATGCTGAACAGGTCACGTTCCAGATCAGAGGTCGGCGCCTATAAAAGCTCCGCCCTCCGACCAATCAGTTCTCTTGAAAATGTCTGGTCCTTTTATTGAAGATCCGTGGAGCTCGGTGTCGGATTGAGAGAGGGTCTCTGAGGAGGACCAGGGATTTTAGAGACCAGAACCCTCTGGTCTTTCACATCATTATTTATTGGAGCGTCACTTATATATCTGTGATCTCCCCAAACCGCACGTTGTCAGTGACACAGTGGAGCTGACTGTCCCTCAGACAGTAGCACTGCTGCGTTATTGACTCCTACAATAATTAACTAGGATGTTAAATAACTGTATTTTATATTGAACTTAATAATAAAACAAAACTTAATTGATCTGGAGGAAAATATATTTTATATAATTTTTTACAATAAAAAACCATTAAACTAGTTAAGTTGAACAAATTACCAGTTATTTAATAAATAATAATAAACTATATGAAATAAAACAGTAAAATTTAGTTGCCAGTTTTTTCTTCACTTCGTGTTTCATTTGAAGACTTTTCCCTTTTTATTAATTACTAATTTATTTTAATCTCTTCTGTTTAATCAGAGGTCTATGAATAGAATATATTTTATTTGTCATCAGTTGATCACTGGTGTAACAACAGACTAACGTCTCAACAGCTCTCTGGTTGTCAAACAAAACCAAACAGGCAAAAAAATATATATAAAAGAATTGTGTGAATCATCATCCAGTTGGTTTGTCATTGATGTGGATCAGCTGCTCCTGTGAATCCTCCCACAGTGTTTCATTAGCAGCTGTAACCACAGTGACTCTGATAAAACAGGAATTAGCAGAATCCATCTGATATGAAGCTGTGGTTTGAACACCACTTCCCTCCTCTTTGAAGAGGAGTCACGTATCTGTCTTCAGGTTTTTGTACAGCCTCTTCTACACTTTGTATCACTGTGTTTCTAGAGCACAGTAGTAGAGAGCTGTGTCTGCCAGGGTTAGACTGTTTATGGTCAGTTTAGTTGTTGTATCTGATGTTTCGGACTGAAATCGACCTTGGAATTTTTTAGCCGTATATTGACTTGTGTATCCTTTTGCTCCTTTATACAGAATAAACTCAGGTGCCTGAAGGTCAGAATGATGTTTGTACCAGTGAAGGTAAATATCTGTATAACTAGTCTGATATTGACATGTGAGTGTGACAGATTCTCCTTCTCTTCTACTGACTTCACGTCGTTCAGGAGAGATTGTGTCTCCAGCTGTTAGTCCTGGAAAAAGTATAGAAAATGAAGCCGTTAGACTAAGATTGTCCATGAGGCTGAGAGGAGAAGACAGTGGAAAATGTCAGTGTACAGTGTTACTCTGTGGACAGAAACAGCTCAACTGTAGCTGACATCACCACTAGACTGTAAAGAACTCCTTAGAATACACTTTAGCTTTTAGTCATGTTGTGCAAGTCCAAGATTTTCTAGTAGAATCAAGGTTGTTGTTGTTGTTTTTGTCAATGGTGATTTCTCCTCTAAACATGTATTGATGAAATGCTGTAAATCAGTTTAGTTTAGTAGTAAAACTCACCTATGAAGTGAGATAAAAAGCAAAAGAGGTAAAGCAACATGTCTTTGGAGTTGTTGAATCCAAACAGACAGCAGATGAACAATGTTGTTCCACTGCAGTAGAATGAAAAAACTAAAGAGCCTCTCTGCTGCACAGCCCTTCTCCTCAACATCAAGCTGATTGTGCTTTTACTTCCTCAAACGTTTGTGCTCTGGAGACACAAACAATCTGATTGGCTGAGTTGGACTGTAGTGGGCGGGGCCACACAATCACCTTTGATGTTGTTTGCTCAGTCAGATTCAACTTTATTTTTGGTTTTCAATATATCCGTCAATTTAAATGCTAATTGTATGAAACTTTTCCGGGATTTCTTTTTATTGGTATTTTTTAAATTCCATGACCCTCTATTTCACGGTGTATAGAATAGGAGATATGCAACGTACACACACTCTTTAACCTCGTGTCAAGTTTGGGCCCATTGACTCCCATTATAACCACACATTTTTGACGTACTGTAATCCTGACATGTTATAATAGATTTTCCATGAATACCTAATAAATCTAAGCCTCTAGCTTCAAAATATGGGGAAACCAGGTTTTAGGTCTGACGACCCCCATAATCCACCAGTTTCTCTAAACTTGAAAAATGCACAAAAACAAAAAAACTGAACATCTTAAAATTGTGTGTGTGTGTGTGTGTGTGTGTGTGTGTGTGTGTGTGTGTGTGTGTGTGTGTGTGTGTGTGTGTGTGTGTGTGTGTGTGTGTGTGTGTGTGTGTGTGTGTGTGTGTGTGTGTGTGTGTGTGTGTGTGTAACCATCAAAGTCCAAATGTTTCTGCAGGTGCATGTTTGAAGTCAGTCACAACAGTTTGCAGCTTCGTCTTTCATCGACTTGAACACGTCACCAACAGTCATGTGACAATAAAACCTGCAAACTTTTCAGCTCAGTGTTGATACAAACAGTGGGAGGAAGTTTGTTGCTACATGTGAGCACAAAGATGTTGTATATACTGGTGCCACTGGTTTTGAAATTGTTCTTAAAAGAAAATTCAATTTCATGTAGTGATTTCTGGCTCTGTAACTGTCATACTGCACCATAGGATTGTTGAGTGTCTCCAGACTTTACATCTCCAATGAGTAAAACTGTGACCACAGCGTGATGTTTATGTTAGATAATAACATCTGACAATAATTTGATTTTGCAAATTCAGTTTCAATCATTAAATTCCAATTTATAGCATCAAAATGTCTTAAATGATGCTGCTGTCTTGCAGTGCTCTGAGGAGAGTGAGCGATATGTTACTGAGGAAGATGTTACCAGCAGTGAGGAAGAGGAGGAATAACCACAGCCATGGTCCTCCAGAAACTAGAGGAAGTGTGTCTTGTGTCCACGGTGCAGAGGAGTGTGGAACCAGTGACCAGATGTGGAGCACGCGTGCATGTAAAATGGACCTCACGGTGACGTGTCTGGGATTATGTCATTGTGAGTGAAGCAAACGCCAAAACATGACATCTTATGACAAAAAGGGCTTAGAAACATCAAAAATATAATATTTTTGTTTTTCATCAGTGGTTAGGTCTGAAGTTGATGAAAAGATTTGATGCAGTGAAAGTGAAAACAATATTTATATATCACATTTTTATTACACTTTTATCAGACTGTAAATTTTGGGTACTGGAGGTAAAAAGTGCACAGTTTTCCTGAATTACTCCAAAAATAATGATGCATCAAAATCAATGTTGTTATCAGTTATTGAGCCAGTCAAGGCTGTAATAGCCTCATCCCAAATATTCTACTTTGCAGCTCATTTTAGGAAAATATTGCATATTTTGTGTTTTCCCATTAAAAAATCAGGGGGTTTCAAATTCAGACTTAAACAGATATCAATAGAAACTGGAGAAGAATTATCACAAAAAAAGAAAATGTAAACAGAAACAGTTAATTGAAAACATAAATGTAACATCTAATAAACTGAAACCTTCAATGGAAGAGAAGACTAAATTACATGCCCTTCGACTTCAACTGGATGAACTTTACTTAGAAAAGGCAAACGGGCGATGTAAGATCAAGAACCAAGTGGCTCGAACAGGAGAAAAAAAAGAAATTCAGCTTTTTTTCTTTGGATTAGAAAAGCACAAACAAAGTAAAAAAAAAAAAAAAAAAAGATTTGTAAACTGAAGAAAAATGATTTAATGATTGACGACCAAAAACAAGTAAATGAAGAAAAAGACAATATAAAAATAGTAAATGAAATGGAAAAACATATTTTAGAAGAAAAACTAAATAAATGGGAAACTGAAATTGCAATAAAGCAAATGAAAAATGGAAAATCACCAGGAATTGATGGTATAACAATAGAATTCTATAAACATTTTTGGAATGACATCAGACTTGTTATATAATGCTTTTATTGAATGTGTAGAAAAAGAATGCCTATCCCCTACAACGAAAACAGGGTTGATAATCCTGTTACCAAATCAATTAAGGATCTACTGAAACTTGACAATTGGAGGCCAATAACTCTGCTTTGCAACGATTATAAAATACTAGCTCTTGTTTACGCTCATCGACTCAAACAGGTTTTGGCTGAATCAGTGGATGAGTTCCAGTCTGCTTTCATTAAAGGTAGAAACATTCATAACAACGTCAGACTAATATTAGATATGCTAGACGACCAATCCCTAAAATAAAGATTCATCGAGGAATTAGACAATGGTGCCCCATAACACCCGAGCTTTTCATTTTGTGTACTCAAATACTGGCAAGTTTGATTGTAAATCATTCGGAAATGAAAGTGAATTTCGTATCAGTCAGTTTGCTGATGATACAGAACTTTTTCTAAGAGATAAATCAATAATTGAAAAAGCCTTAAACGTCATCTCCATATTCTCCAGAGCATCTGGTCTGAGTTTGAATTTGAACAATTGTGAGCTTCTCCCACTATCCCCCTACAATGAAGTCCATATAATGTCTATTCCTGTGAAAAAAGAAGTAAAATACTTGGGTTTAAATATAATCAACGGTAACAAATTAAGGGAAAGTCATTGTTTTCATGAAAAACTAGAGATTATGAAGAAAACTCTAAATCATTGGCTAACTAGAGATCTCTCCATTTTGGAAGAAACATACTGTCCAAAGCTGAGGACATTTCAAAACTGGTTTATCCACGCCAGTCTTTATTTGTTGCTCCTAAAAACATTAAAAGAACCAACTCAGTTAAATACAATTTTATATGGAGAAACAAAACACATTATATAAAAAAAGTCACAATTAGTCAAAAATGTAAACAAGGGAGGATTAAATACATTAGATTTTGGATCAATGGTAGGAATGTTCAGAATAAACTGGATAAAAGCTTTTCTGTCACAAACTGAATCCATATGGTTTCATATCCCAAAAATATATTTAAAAAAGTGGGAGGTTTGGATTTTTTGTTATAATGTGATAATGAAATTACACAATTGTCTGTGAAAGTGTCTGAATTTCATCAACAAGTGTTACACTACTGGAAAATGTTATTTACACATAATTTTAGCCCACATGGCTCCACCTTATGGAACAACAGAGCAATCACAATAAATAGAAAAACTCTATTTAAACAAATTTGCTACGACAACAAAATGATTTTCATAGCTGACCTGATGGATAATCAAGGGCCAATCATGAAACTTGACTATATAATATTTATATTATGTAGTTTATATATCTATAAATATTAAAACAACTTCTCAAACGAAAGTACGTTAAATATATGAAATGGCCAAAAGCAAAAAAGAATGACAATTTAAAATGATCAACGGTTGTTTTCCAGCCGCAGAGACACAATGAAAAGAAGATTTGGTTTAGAGGTGGAGCCATGTGGCTTTTGTCAAGCAGATTGTGAAACGATCAAACACCTTTTTATTCTTGTCCGGTCGTGACTCAGTTTTGACAATCCTTGTTGGACTGGTTAAAAAGTAAAATAGATGACATCACACACTTTAACATGGATCAAGTTTTGCTATTAAATGAAAATGTTCCCCAAAAATGTCAATTCTAATCAATATAATTATAGTTTGGGGCAAATGTCACATTCAGTCTTGCAAGTGGAAGGCAGATCTCCCTCACTGATGTGTTTTAGAAATGAGTTGAACAAATACTTCGGTGCCTTGGGTTTGTTGGCGGATGAATATGAGAAAATGTATAAGCTGGTGGAGGCTGCTGTGCAGCGCAATGAACTGAACGTAAGCGGAGAGTCATTGAGAAAAAGATGCCTTAGATTTGTTTTCTTACATATTGATTTTACTTTATTGTATTTGTTTAAATCTTATGTATTTTATTTTATTTCTATTTATTTTTATTATCATTGTTATTTTGCTATGAAGCCTTGTAGATTTTTTTATTTATGTATAAGTATTTTGATAAGTTACAGTAAAGTCTTTTTGAAAGAAAAAATGTGTTCATTATACTACTGCTGCAGACAATAAATGTTATGTAGTTTGAAGCAGGAGTGCATTTTATTTGCTCATTATTATATTTTCATTATGTTTTATTCTCTTGTTATTGACCAAACATGTAACTTTCTGTAGGAGTCAGGAGCTTTGTCATGTGCTACATTTTGTCAACATCTGTAAAGATGTTGACAAAATGTAAAATGTAAAATGTAAATGTAAAAATATAAAAATGACAAAATGTAAAATTTCTTAGTTATCGACACAGTGAATGAAGAGGATGAAGTGAGAAAGTCAGTGTGTGTTTCTTCAACTGTGTGTCTTGTCTATTTGTTGCTCAGTGTTTGTGTTGCTGTTGTCATCAGGCCAAAGAAACTGGGTGATTATGTCTCTTCATGTTTGGACGTTGCTTGTGGTGTCCCACAGGGGTCAGTGTTGGGCCCAAAGTTTTTACTCTGTATATTATTGATATATATTTTCTTTTCTGGGGAAAACTTACAAAACGACAAAAGGACGTCGCTACAGAAATGAACAAACTAAAAATATGTGCAGAGGTTTGGGTCAACAACTATAAAACATCACTACAGTCACCAGCCACCATTCAAAAAAGAGCAATACGAATCATTCACAACGTCGGCTGTCAGGAACACACAAACTCATTATTTCTACGGTCCAAGTTACTAAAATTCACAGACATTGTGGAGAATCAAACAGCTCAAATAATGTTCAAAGATAAAAATGATCTTTACCAGTAAATATACAGAAATGATTCAGTATGCATGAGGGGAAAATGTAACTTTAATCTAACTTGAATTCGAATGTGACTTTTGCTGTGGTCAAAAGTCTTCTCTATATCCCAAATCAAGAAATGTACTGACGTTGAATTTCCAGTCAGTGTTCTACCAGATGGGGTTAACTGCTATTTCTTCATTTCTTCTTCTATCATTTACGCAAATCAATGCCTCAGTGTTTATGAAAAATATCCTATATCGATAATTAAAGAAACAAAATTCCTGGCAGCAAAACATTTATTTTCATTAAAATTTTCATAAATTGAACACAAAATAACCATCTTCTTGGCCAGAACTAGAAAACAGGATTGTGATTTAAAAAACAAAGACAACAAACAAAAGTAACCTGACATATACATGTCCAAATTACAGCAGGTACATCTAGTTTTGTGATTCAAAACACGTTTTACGTGGCTGCTTAAATATGACGAAGTTGTATTTAATGTGTCTCTAGTTGATTGAAAATGTCATGTATGTAAATGTGCTGTCTGCCGATTATATGGACGTGGGTTCAGAGTTGAAGTGAGGGACATTTAAATGCGTCTGCGGAAGGGAGGGACAGGGGCGCGCACAGGTGGGTTTTTTGTCCCTGTGCGGAGCGCGCTCGTATGGGCTCTTCCTGAATGGAGCCGGCAGGTAAACGCAGCGTGTCTGGGCCTAACTGGTGGATTACATCGTTGTCTTGGTTTCATCTGTGGATTTTGTCGGCTGCGGGAGACATTGAGGACAGCGGATCACCCCGAGGAAAAGGATTTACCTGAACGCGTGGAGTGGGTGAGATTGCGTCTTTTCGGTGCGCGGGAGCCGCGTCTCATCTCAGACCAATAAATCATCGAGAAGCGTTTTTTTTGGTTGTTGTTGTTGTTGTTGTTTTGAACCGGTCCGATTGACTTTACAAATATTTTGTTTCTTCTTCATCGTGTTTTCGTCGGGATCGTCGGGTTTTCACGGGACTTTGGGGACTATCAGGGAAATGAACTGTGGCGGGGATTGATGGTTTGATGTGGAGTAATGCGCTGTTTGACAAGCGCCGGGTGATTGAATTGTTAGAGCGGTTACATTGTTACATTGTTCAATACAGCGTCAACTCTACATCTGTTTCTGTTTCTTCTATTTTCCATATTAGGGTGGATTAGAGCTGACCGCCTGGTACAGTTGTTAAAGGGTTAAAACAATAGTTTTCAAGAATAGTAAAATAAGATCCGCCAGTGACAAAATAGCGTTGTGACGTTTCCCCATCTACCTCTGGTCCATGGGTCCTATGATCATAAAAATTATGAACGAGAGTCAATGGAGAGATAAAAATTATCTCCTGGTCCAGTTTAAAATGTGTCCTGGTTTTAACATGTGATGTTAGTGAATGTTAAAGATAATGTTTGACATGGAGAGAGTCTGTTTAGTGACAGGCAGCAAACGTTACTGTAGGTTTAGTGTGAGACCACGTAGCGACTACAACGCTGGTCTGGCTACATTTACGTCACCGTCAAACTCTGACGCTAACGTTAGCTTAACAGCAGCTACGCTAACCTAGGAAAATATCTGACCTGGTCAGTTTTATCACCTGCTCCTCGTTCTCTCTTCAGCCGGGAAGAAACTGTGACGTGACGTCACCTACCAGACTGTTGGTTTGTAGTCGAACCAGTTAAATCAACAATTACACCACAAACACAGTCTTGACTCACTGATAGTTTCATTTAAATTAACATACAGGACGTGTGTGATTCAGGGTAGAAGTCAAAGTGGATCAGCAGCTGTAACCACAGTGACTCTGATAAAACAGGAATTAGCAGAATCCATCTGATATGAAGCTGTGGTTTGAACACCACTTCCCTCCTCTTTGAAGAGGAGTCACGTATCTGTCTTCAGGTTTTTGTACAGCCTCTTCTACACTTTGTATCACTGTGTTTCTAGAGCACAGTAGTAGAGAGCTGTGTCTGCCAGGGTTAGACTGTTTATGGTCAGGTTAGTTGTTGTATCTGATGTTTTGGACTTATATCGATTGTTGTGATGAGCAGGAATATATTCATCATCACTGTAATCTTTTGCTCCTTTCCAGAGAATAAACTCAGGTGCCTGAAGGTCAGAATGATGTTTGTACCAGTAAAGGAGCATATATGTCTCACTAGTCTGATATTGACATGTGAGTGTGACAGATTCTCCTTCTCTTCTACTGACTTCACGTCGTTCAGGAGAGATTGTGTCTCCAGCTGTTAGTCCTGGAAAAAGTATAGAAAATGAAGCCGTTAGACTAAGATTGTCCATGAGGCTGAGAGGAGAAGACAGTGGAAAATGTCAGTGTACAGTGTTACTCTGTGGACAGAAACAGCTCAACTGTAGCTGACATCACCACTAGACTGTAAAGAACTCCTTAGAATACACTTTAGCTTTTAGTCATGTTGTGCAAGTCCAAGATTTTCTAGTAGAATCAAGGTTGTTGTTGTTGTTTTTGTCACTTGATGATTTCTCCTCTAAACATGTATTGATGAAATGCTGTAAATCAGTTTAGTTTAGTAGTAAAACTCACCTATGAAGTGAGATAAAAAGCAAAAGAGGTAAAGCAACATGTCTTTGGAGTTGTTGAATCCAAACAGACAGCAGATGAACAATGTTGTTCCACTGCAGTAGAATGAAAAAACTAAAGAGCCTCTCTGCTGCACAGCCCTTCTCCTCAACATCAAGCTGATTGTGCTTTTTACTTCCTCAAACGTTTGTGCTCTGGAGACACAAACAATCTGATTAGCTGAGTTGGACTGTAGTGGGCGGGGCCACACAATCACCTTTGATGTTGTGTTGTTGTTGCTGTTCCAGTTGTGCGTGATTCAAACACTAGTGAGGTGTGTAGCCTGGTTGACAGTGTGTGACTCCCTCTAGTGGATGTTGTGGAGTATTGTGTCGTCTTTGCTCCAGAGCTTTTTGTTCAGAGTTGAGGTGTTTCCTGTCACTGTGGGCTGCAGAGCTCAGTAGTACACAGCAGAGTCAGACAGTTGAAGCTTCTGGATCTTCAGAGGAACTGATTTGTCGTTGACCTCATCTCCATGTCTGGATGTCCATCTGGATCTTACTGTTTTTGAGAGACGTGTCGGCAGATTCTTTGGGAGATCATTTACTTCTTGTTTGTACCAGAACAACCTGGGAGTTGTGTCACTGCTCTTAAAAGTACAGTTGAGTGTAATTGTGTCTCCTTCAGCAGCAGTGACATCTCCTGTTGGCTGCATCGCTGTGTCTTGTCCTTTACACTCTGAGGAAGAACAGAACATGCAGAGGAAGAGATGAATGAATAAAGATGGTTGGTCTGTCTGTCTCAATAACCATGTGCAGTAACTGTTTTGTACAGTTCACATATATCATGTACACACACAAACACATAAGAAAACACAAAATATAATTATATAAAAAATAAAATCTGTTTATATATATATATTATTAATAATATTTTTTTGTAAAACAAAATTCAATGGTGTTAGTTTTTTTATCACCAGATTAATGCTATTGACTCAGTTCTGGTGAGGACGTTGAAGTCATTTACATCTGTTTAACAGTCGATGCAAATGTAAATCCAGTCGACCAGATTCTATTTATTTATTATTTACATGACTCTGAGTTGATGAAGTCAGTTTTTCATCAACTTGGGTCCTAAACTGTTGAACTGAATCAAGAAAGCAAAGAAATCTAGAATAATATTTGCTTTAAATCGACACCTAACGGTCAGAACAAGAACACAACTTCAGTAACAGTTTATTGTTCATGTCTTTGTACGTTACTGGAAAGTTTAAGGTTTAAAAGCTCTAACCAGAGCGCTGTGTGCAGGTAAACCTGCTGGAGGCCATGGAGAACATGGACCAGGAGACGTTTGAGTTCAGGTTCGGGGAAACCAAACCAACGTGTCTTTAACTTTGTAAATGTCCAGACAGATTCTATAGAAGATTGTTGATGACGTCACTACGTTACCTGACGTTGTTTTACCGTCGACGCCGTCTGGAGGAAAAGTCTGTAAAAGTTGATTGTTGAATTCAGAGTTAGACAATGATGTTGTATTCAACTTCCTTTTAATTTCCACTTCAACACTCGTCTATATTGATACGAACTGATAATGGAAATACTCTCCTGACCTGGTGTCATCTGAGAGGTTGTTTGGATCAATCAGCAACAAAGTTACAAAGTTAACAACACGTTGGTTTGTCTGTAGGAACCGTCTCCTCACTACCACACAAGTCACATGTTAGTTTGAGTCTGACACTGGTTTAAAACATAGAGATTTGTCTCCACTCAACTCTATGTCCCTCACACTGTCGTTATGACTCTTTAGGTTGAAATTACACAACACAAACTTTCTCTAAACTCGTCTGATTGATGTGATTTTTCTACCCACACAAAGAACTCAACATGGATGTGAAGTTGAAGCTGCTCCTGCTTCTCCGTTGTTTTCACCTTCAGTTTTAAGGAGTTTGTGTTTTAAATGTAACATAACTCAACGTAAATATAAAGTGAATTATAACAGATGCTGTTTCTGTTTGACAGGAGTAATTTCATAAAGGATTTAAGAGACGTTCGTACATTTGAGACTTTTCTAACATGTTTGTTTTTGTTTCTGTTTCTTCTTCAGCTCGATACGAAGACCTGGAACAAAGTGATGTTAGAGTTCAGTACCTGTGGGAGGCGCTGACAAACTTTACCAACGGTCAGTTGAATCCTCACAACTTCCTCTGACAGATTATTATTAGCTGTGTTTCCACTGACAAGTTCCAGGTAACATTTAAGTTTCAGGAATGTCGTCTCACTCGGTTCTTGTAGCGAGTCGACCTGAACCTGAACAGACTACCGACCACTAGACAGGGACTCTTTTCTCCCCTGAAAAGGTTCCTGAGTTTAGACACTCGGGGACACGAACCAACGGCCAAGTTCCTGTAAATTTACCCGTTAGTTCCTGTGGTGTAAACGTGGTTATAATTACAGTTTAAAGGCTGATGTGTCGGTGTGTGTTTGTTCTGATGAACAGACACGAAGTGACGATGGTGTTAACGTTGTTTTCAGAGGATCGCAGCAGGTTTCTGAGGTTTGTGACTGGTAGAAGTCGACTTCCTGCACCGATCTACGTCTTTCCTGATAAACAAGGGTGAGAAGAGAAACATCTCTGAAAACAAAACGAAACAAAAAAAATAAGATCAAAAAATGAGATCACGATGTTATTAATTCTCTTCTGATTTAGCTTAGAGACGACAGATGCACTTCCACAGTCGTCCACATGCTCCAGCACTCTTTATCTACCCAACTACCCGAGGTACGACGCCGCAGTCTGAACCGTCGCCACGTCCGTTCATAGAATAACGATCAAACCTTTTACGGTCTCGTTTCTCATCTTGTCCTCTTTGTTTTCGTTCTGCAGCGCGAAGGTTTGTGAGGAGAAGTTGCGTTACGCTGCGCATAAACAACTGTGGCTATCGACACGGACATGAGCCCGTGGGAGGAGTGAACTCTGCTGCTTCAACAAACCGACTCATTTTACACATCACAGATAAACGGAGAACGCTTTGCCAAGTTTATCACCATATCTACATGACTGCCAATTAATCCTAGATGTATATAATAAAGAAATATATGGAAACGTGGAGACAGAGTTGAGGTTTTTTTTTTTTGTTTCTGGATTTAGAGATACTGGTGTTACATACTGATAAATACATCCATTAATGCAAAATTAACTGAGATTAAAGCTCAGGTACATTACATGTGTATTTAAAGTTGTACTGTGTGAGATTTGCCTCCATCCAGTGGTGAGGTCATATACTACAACCGACTCAATAGTTTCTTTAGTTCATGTGCACGTTTCCTTCTACGGTGGCAACAAGATGTATCAACAAGATGTCGTCCTATTTGGGAAAAACAACTCTGATATTTACTTTTATTTTGAAGTGTCGCTGGTTTCGCTTTCCTTTTTGTTCTCATTTTCATTTTTGTTTCCTTGGTGATGGTAACACCTTTTTTAAATTTAACAGCTATGGATCGTTTCTCACAAAGAGTCAATCACACGTCTCTTTTTTTACTCCTCGTGTCTAGAAACAAAGTGTTGAGGTGAAAACGTTCCTCTACTTCACCGTCACACATCATCACAAGTCGTCGCTAGTTGCTACGTAAAAGATGATGAGACACGTCTCCATGACGACCGAACGACAACAAACAAAGATGGCGTCTACAGACTCGTTTATGTCCATCAAGTTGGTGACGGATTAAAAACTGACAAGATGTTTGTTACATTAATGTGACGTTTGATCAGAAAAGATCCTGTTATCAGATGAATGGAAACATTAGCAAAGAGACAACTAGCGACTGAGAGCTAACGCTAACGATAATGTTATTGATTAGTGGTTAGAGATAAGTTATCTTAACTTTAACTTTTAGCTTAACTGCTCTATGAATCTATAGGTGTCCTGTTTCCCTCTGTCAACATCCTTGTCCTGGTGCATGCTGGGAAATTTCTCATCCTCATATCTTTGTTTGGAGGTTGTGACCCGTCACCCTTCATCTAGACGAGGATCAGACACATAGACCTGATACTGACGTGGACCAGTTAAAGAGGAGGAGGAGAAATGGGATTGACCCGTTCTCTGTAACATGACGACCACCACTGATCTCACCAGCTCTATGTTTACGTAAACTGGAACCTGGAATAATAGACAACCTGGAAAATTACACCACTTAAAAAAAAAAGTTAAATGTTACAATGTTGGAAAAAAAAAAAAAACCAAACTTCAAAAGCTTTTTTACAAAAAAACAACAACATTTTGATACATTGTAATAGAAATAATCATAATTTTATTTGGTGTCTCGTTCAGTTCCGAGAGTTCTATGACATCATAACGATGTCACCAGGGAGTGTTCTGTCACCGTGGCGATGTCTTCATTCTGACATTCCACATGACGTCACAGCAGTTCTAAACTCCTTTAAAGAGTGAATCTTTGGTCGTTTGTGTTCATCAGTAACGAGGCGACGGCTCACGGATCAGATATGAACGAGAACAACACGAACACGACGTATGAAACTGACACGGAGACAGAGAAGATGATACCGCCGACGTTCTCGACGCTGGATGACGAGCATCAGCTCAAACATCTGGTTAAATATCTCACCAGACAAATGGACTATATGAAATCACTGGAAGTAGAAAACGTTCGGCTCAGGAAGGGACTATTTAACCTGCCCACGGAGGAGCAGATCACTCTGCTGATGGAGAAAGTGAGTGGACTGAACAAGCAGCTGTGGCAAACACGAGCTTTTGTTAAAATCCAGTGTGAAAATCAGGGAATTCAACGGATCCAAGCGAGCAAAGAGAATAACTCTCTGAGCGAGCAGCTGCTTTTCTACAAAAACCTCTGCTTCGAGTTGAAGAAGAAGCTCAAAACCAAAGAGAAGACGCTGGTGAAGCAGGTGGACAAACTGCAGGAGAGGATACGAAGTCTGGAGCTGGAGAAACGTCAGCAGGAGAGTCTCAGTCTGCAGGAAAACGCTTTGGCTGAGAGGAAACACAGACAGGAACTCGCCCCCTGAAGGACAAAGCCTTGATCACAGCGGTGAGAAGATGTAATAACCTGGAGCTTCAACTGCAACAAACGATCAAAGACAAAGACTCGGACAGAAATGTGTCAGAAAACAAGTCTGAGTTTCACTGTGACGACGTGTTCACGGCGTTGTCTTTGAACAAGAAGCAACGAGAGAAGCTGGAAATCAAAACTCAGGAGCTGATCGATAAGAACAAACAGCTGTCGAGGAGAGATGACATCATCGCCGACAAGGAGAAAGAGTGCGAGGAGCTGAAACGGAAAATATGTCGTCTGGTTCCTCCAGAGCTGATCGAAGAAATCCCCAAATGTAAGTGGACGATCAGACAGAAAAAACTGAAAATCAAAGCGTTGAAAGCTGAAGTTCATCTGTACCGACAGAAAACCGAAGAGTACAAGAACGACAACGACAAACTGGTGGCAAAGTTGGACTTTGTCAAGAAGTTGTACTTTAAAGAGAGAATGAAGAACAATGACGTGACGGAGGCCGTGACGAAGAGTAAAAACACCTCTTCCTCCTCCTCTGGTGTGAAACAACAGCAGCTGACGTCGTCCATCGATTCAAAACCGACTCGTCTTCCACCGATCACCAGGAAACTCAAACATCGAGTTGAGACTAAAACCATCAAGTCTGTCGCCGTTAAGAAACCTGCAGCTCCTGTTTTACCTCCGATCATCAGCAGGAGTCTGGAGAGGAAAGTTTTCATGACTGAAGCAAACTGAGGTGAAGACGGAGGAAGAAGCAGCTCGATCAGCGTCGATTATTGAAACTAAACTCAATAAAAAAAAAAAAAAAATATAAAACATCTCTACTGTTCTTCTGTCATCGACATTTAATTATGATAAAACAGAAAAGAGCAAAAGCAAAGCTCTGATTAGTAAACAGTGTTTAATTGTTGAATAAATGATATAATTCATATTTATCTTCATTATATTAAATGTGTAATTTATATATAAAGAGAAACAGGCGACTTCAAACCTGAAGAAAAAGACCAAACTGGAGCTAAATTAATAATAAAATAAAACTTTATTGATCTGGAAGAAAATATATTTTATATATTTTTTATTTACAATAAAAAACATTGAACCAGTTAAGTTGAACAAATTACCAGTGATTTAATAAATAATAATATATAACATGAAATAAAACAGTAAAGTTTTGTTGCCAGTTTTTTCCGCTTGTTTTTTTTTTTCACTTTGTGTTTCATTTGAAGACTTTTCCCTTTTTATTAATTAACTAATTTATTTTAATCTCTTCTGTTTAATCAGAGGTCTATGAATAGAATATATTTTATTTGTCATCAGCTGATCACTGGTGTAACAACAGACTAACGTCTCAACAGCTCTCTGGTTGTCAAACAAAAACCAAACTGGCAAAAAAATGATAAAAAAAGAATTGTGTGAATCATCATCCAGTTGGTTTGTCATTGATGTGGATCAGCTGCTCCTGTGAATCCTCCCACAGTGTTTCATTAGCAGCTGTAACCACAGTGACTCTGATAAAACAGGAATTAGCAGAATCCATCTGATATGAAGCTGTGGTTTGAACACCACTTCCCTCCTCTTTGAAGAGGAGTCACGTATCTGTCTTCAGGTTTTTGTACAGCCTCTTCTACACTTTGTATCACTGTGTTTCTAGAGCACAGTAGTAGAGAGCTGTGTCTGCCAGGGTTAGACTGTTTATGGTCAGTTTAGTTGTTGTATCTGATGTTTGGACTGAAATCGATTTTGGAATTTATCAGCCGTATATTGACCTATGTAGATCCTTTTGCTCCTTTCTGAAGAATATACTCAGGTGCCTGAAGGTCAGAATGATGTTTGTACCAGTAAAGAGCAGAATAACTAGCACTAGTGTCATATTGACATGTGAGTGTGACAGATTCTCCTTCTCTTCC
The DNA here is from genome assembly GCA_016801845.1 of Polydactylus sextarius. Lineage (NCBI taxonomy): Eukaryota > Metazoa > Chordata > Actinopteri > Polynemidae > Polydactylus > Polydactylus sextarius. Next base: position 11,869 of record JAFBJX010000186.1, on the reverse strand, counting down.
ACTGACTTCACGTCGTTCAGGAGAGATTGTGTCTCCAGCTGTTAGTTCTGGAAAAAGTATAGAAAATGAAGCCGTTAGACTAAGATTGTCCATGAGGCTGAGAGGAGAAGACAGTGGAAAATGTCAGTGTACAGTGTTACTCTGTGGACAGAAACAGCTCAACTGTAGCTGACATCACCACTAGACTGTAAAGAACTCCTTAGAATACACTTTAGCTTTTAGTCATGTTGTGCAAGTCCAAGATTTTCTAGTAGAATCAAGGTTGTTGTTGTTGTTGTTTTGTCACTTGATGATTTCTCCTCTAAACATGTATTGATGAAATGCTGTAAATCAGTTTAGTTTAGTAGTAAAACTCACCTATGAAGTGAGATAAAAAGCAAAAGAGGTAAAGCAACATGTCTTTGGAGTTGTTGAATCCAAACAGACAGCAGATGAACAATGTTGTTCCACTGCAGTAGAATGAAAAAACTAAAGAGCCTCTCTGCTGCACAGCCCTTCTCCTCAACATCAAGCTGATTGTGCTTTTACTTCCTCAAACGTTTGTGCTCTGGAGACACAAACAATCTGATTGGCTGAGTTGGACTGTAGTGGGCGGGGCCACACAATCACCTTTGATGTTGTTTGCTCAGTCAGATTCAACTGTGTGTCTTTTCTATTTGTTGCTCAGTGTTTGTGTTGCTGTTGTCATCAGTCCAAAGAAATTGGGTGATTATGTCTCTTCATGTTTGGACATTGCTTGTGGTGTCCCACAGGGGTCAGTGTTGGGCCCCAAGTGTTTTACTCTGTATATTAATGATATATGTAAAATCACTAAGGTTTTGAATTTTGTCTTGTTTGCTGACGACACAAATATTTTCTGTTCTGGGGAAAACTTACAAAAATGACAAAAGGACGTCGCTACAGAAATAACAATAACAGGAAATACGAAAAAAAAAAAAAGAGGAAAAGATATAATCAAAACATATAAGTGAAAGTCAATCAAGGCATATAATAGACGTCCTTCAAAATAAAATAAACCCAGACATCCCGAGGATAAAATGAATCAGTCAGAACCAGAGGTCCACATACCTCGTTCCACTTTACCAAGGGAGCTAGATCCAGAACAACCAAGTTGGCGTCTAAAGAAACATCTGCCTCCTAATAACAATAAAGAGAAGTGAAATGGACTGTAGGAACCTAACAGACATATCAAATTTAAAAATACAGAATCCAAAAGGAAAACTTCCTCAGGAAATCACAATGTTCCTGACAAAGGAGCGACCCAGCAGCACACACACACGCAAGTGGTCAAACATAAACAACAGAAATGTGATGAGGATGCAGGTGAGGAGCTGACAGCGCTCACCAATCTCCTCCCTTTTATACTCTGATACCAAAAAAACACAAGACAAAAAGAAAAGTGGCCACTAGATGGCAGTCAAAGACCATTTACTGACATTTAATCAAAGGAAACCACACATCAGTTTACTGTCATTCACACTGGTTATTGTTTGTCATCCAGTGTGTGTGTGTGTGTGTGTGTGTGTGTGTGTGTGTGTGTGTGTGTGTGTGTCAAACCATCAAAGTCCAAATGTTTCTGCAGGTGCATGTTTGAAGTCAGTCACAACAGTTTGCAGCTTCGTCTTTCATCGACTTGAACACGTCACCAACAGTCATGTGACCATAAAACATGCAAACTTTTCAGCTCAGTGTTGATACAAACAGTGGGAGGAAGTTTGTTGCTACATGTGAGCACAAAGATGTTGTATATACTGGTGCCACTGGTTTTGAAATTGTTCTTAAAAGAAAATTCAATTTCATGCAGTGATTTCTGGCTCTGTAACTGTCATACTGCACCATAGGATTGTTGAGTGTCTCCAGACTTTACATCTCCAATGAGTAAAACTGTGACCACAGCGTGATGTTTATGTTAGATAATAACATCTGACAATAATTTGATTTTGCAAATTCAGTTTCAATCATTAAATTCCAATTTATAGCATCAAAATGTCTTAAATGATGCTGCTGTCTTGCAGTGCTCTGAGGAGAGTGAGCGATATGTTACTGAGGAAGATGTTACCAGCAGTGAGGAAGAGGAGGAATAACCACAGCCATGGTCCTCCAGAAACTAGAGGAAGTGTGTCTTGTGTCCACGGTGCAGAGGAGTGTGGAACCAGTGACCAGATGTGGAGCACGTGCATGTAAAATGGACCTCACGGTGACGTGTCTGGGATTATGTCATTGTGAGTGAAGCAAACGCCAAAACATGACATCTTATGACAAAAGGGCTTAGAAACATCAAAAATCTAATATTTTTGTTTTTCATCAGTGGTTAGGTCTGAAGTTGATGAAAAGATTTGATGCAGTGAAAGTGAAAACAATATTTATATATCACATTTTTATTACACTTTTATCAGACTGTAAATTTTGGCTACTGGAGGTAAAAAGTGCACAGTTTTCCTGAATTACTCCAAAAATAATGATGCATCAAAATCAGTGTTGTTATCAGTTATTGAGCCAGTCAAGGCTGTAATAGCCTCATCCCAAATATTCTACTTTGCAGCTCATTTTTGGAAAATATTGCATATTTTGTGTTTTCCCATTAAAAAAATCAGGGGGTTTTATGACAAAAATGGCATAAAAATATAATAAAATATAATAGAATAATAAAGATTTTTACATCTATGATTAGATCTGAAGTTGCTGAAAAGATTTGATGCAGTGAAAGTGAAAACAATATTTATATATCACATTTTTATTACGCTTTTATGAGAGTGTTAGTTTTGGGTCCCAAAGTTAAACAGTGTATGTTCATTTTAAAGGTGCCTCAAGGGTTAATCAGTTCTTTGTAAATGTTGGTCCTGAGCAGCAAAAACTATCCTGAATCCAGGACCAGATGGAGACCACATGGATAAACTAGTAGAAAGGAATCCCCACTCAGTGTTGTTGAAAGCAGTGGAGGAAAATGAAATCATCAACATAGTAAAACAGTGCAAAAATAAAACATGTACAGGCTACAATGGCATTGATATGTCATTAGTTAAAACATCATTGAGGGCATATCAAAGCCACTAGCACATATCTGCAGTTTGTCTTTCCAAACCAGAACATTTCCAAACCAGATGAAAACTGCTGAGGTGGTTCCTCTATACAAACCTGGGAGTAAACACAACTTTACAAACTACAGACCTGTCTCAATACTGCTGCAGTTCTCAACAATACTGGAAAAGCTTTTCAACAACAGAATTGATGCATATTTGGAAAAAAAACCAACTATTTTCAGAGAGTCAGTGTGGGTTTAGGGCCAACAGATCAACATCACAGGCAATAATAGAATCAGCTGAGGAAATTACAGATGTAATAGACAAGAATAAACATGCAACAGGAGAATTCATCCATCTGGAAAAAGCCTTTGATACAATCAACCATAAGATACTATTCAATAAACTAGGAAAATACAGGATAAGGGGACTGGTGTTGGACTGGGGAAAGACTTATTTGAAAGGACGGCAGCAGTTTGTAAAGTTGGGAAATCACTGCTCTGAATATTTGGACATTGCCTGTGGTGGCCCCCAGGGGTCAGTATTGGGCCCCAAATTGTTTATCTTGTAAATCAATGACATGAGTCAAGTGTCTAGTTGATTAAAATTGGTTAATTTGGCAGATGACACAAATATTTTTGGTTCAGGTGAAAACATTCATCAAGTAGAAACAGTTATAAACCAGGAAATGAAAAAACTTCAAATATGGTTCGACTGGAATAAATGATGATTAGATGTAAGTACGACTAAGTTTATGTTATTTGGTGAAAACACAGTAAACACAACGGTGAGAATAGAAACAGATGGGGTTGAAACTGAAAGGCTGCACCAAAACAGGGGTTACAGTAGACGACAGGCTGAGTTGGAAACCACACATCAAACATGTCCAGTCCAAAGTTTCAAGAAGCATTGCAGTCATACACAAAGCTAAACTATTACTGGGTCACAATTCACTTGGCGCCCTCTACTGTTCACTGGTTTTACCATATTTACATTACTGTGCTGAGGTTTGGGGAAACACTTACAAACCTTCATTACAGTCACTTACCATCCTGCAGAAAAGAGCAATAAGGACTATTCACAAGGTCAACTACCTGCAACACACAGATCCACTTTTTATACAGTCAAAACTACTGAAATTCACTGACATCGTATCTTAGCAAACAGCAATCATCATGTATAAGGCAAAAACAGACAATTACTGGAAAATATTCAACATTTATTCAGGAATGAGGAGGGATGTTATCAATTAAGAGGAGAACATAGATTCAAAATCTTAAATATACAAACAACTATGAAAACTTTCTGTATATCTATAACCGGTGTCAAACTGTGGAACAATTTAAGTGAGGAGCTCAGGTAAAGTCCAAATATTAACCAGTTCAAGAAAATGTACAGAAATGTGTTGTTTAGCAGGTTCAATGGAAAATGATCATTAACGAGTATTGATGATTATTGATCATTACTCCTTCACCGATATGGCCTGGTGATGAGAGGCAGAGAAGACCATGTGTATATGTGTCTGTGTGAATGTGGATTTGTGTATATGTATGTGTGTGTGTGTATATATGTAAAAATAATAATAATAATTTAGACAAAGGGCTGGGAGCTAACAAGCTAATGCTTCTTTTTGAATATGTGACTGATTTTCTTTTTTTTCTGGGTTTTATTATTTTGCTTCCTCAGTTTCATTTCTATATTATGTTGAACAACAATTTGTTTAGTAGAGATTGTGAAGCCTTGTACTATTTACATATTAGAAATAAACAGCACAAACAAACAATAAATTGCTTGTTTACAGCTGTTTATGTTGCGATTGTGTTTGACGATTCATTCATTCATTATGTTACTGGGTCGTACCAGGACTAATGGTTTATCAACCGTGTGACATCACATGTGAATATTTATTAATGTTCTTAGTTTTTCAGGGATGACGTACTTCCACACTTACTAGTCTGTTCCAGTTCTACGTGATTCAAACACTAGTGAGGTGTGTAGCCTCGTCTCCTCGTCTTGGTGGTTCTCAGAGGGGCAGTGGCAGCATATATAAGGTGAATAGGAGACGTCCCAGTGTTGAAGCTTTAGCTTCTCCACAAGTTATACCAGCTGACTTAGATATGTCGTCTCTGACACTTGGTAAAAACCTCTACAAAGCTCTACATGTTGCTGAGGACAGTGGACAACAGAAGCAGCTCATCGTGGCCTAATGAGCCACAGTGAATGAAGAGGATGAAGTGAGAAAGTCAGTGTGTGTTTCTTTAGTTTTCATGGTGTCTTGTGTGTGAATCATCATCCAGTTGGTTTGTCATTGATGTGGATCAGCTGCTCCTGTGAATCCTCCCACAGTGTTTCATTAGCAGCTGTAACCACAGTGACTCTGATAAAACAGGAATTAGCAGAATCCATCTGATATGAAGCTGTGGTTTGAATACCACTTCCCTCCTCTTTGAAGAGGAGTCACGTATCTGTCTTCAGGTTTTTGTACAGCCTCTTCTACACTTTGTATCACTGTGTTTCTAGAGCACAGTAGTAGAGAGCTGTGTCTGCCAGGGTTAGACTGTTTATGGTCAGTTTAGTTGTTGTATCTGATGTTTCTGACTTATATCGATTTTTGGAATTTATCAGGAATATAGTGATATGCAGATCCTTTTGCTCCTTTCTAGAGAATAAACTCAGGTGCCTGAAGGTCAGAATGATGTTTGTACCAGTAAAGGTAAACATTTCTATCACTAGTCCTATATTGACATGTGAGTGTGACAGATTCTCCTTCTCTTCCACTGACTTCACGTCGTTCAGGAGAGATTGTGTCTCCAGCTGTTTGTCCTGGAAAAAGTATAGAAAATGAAGCCATTAGACTAAGATTGTCCATGAGGCTGAGAGGAGAAGACAGTGGAAAATGTCAGTGTACAGTGTTACTCTGTGGACAGAAACAGCTCAACTGTAGCTGACATCACCACTAGACTGTAAAGAACTCCTTAGAATACACTTTAGCTTTTAGTCATGTTGTGCAAGTCCAAGATTTTCTAGTAGAATCAAGGTTGTTGTTGTTGTTTTTGTCACTTGATGATTTCTCCTCTAAACATGTATTGATGAAATGCTGTAAATCAGTTTAGTTTAGTAGTAGTAAAACTCACCTATGAAGTGAGATAAAAAAGCAAAAGAGGTAAAGCAACATGTCTTTGGAGTTGTTGAATCCAAACAGACAGCAGATGAACAATGTTGTTCCACTGCAGTAGAATGAAAAAACTAAAGAGCCTCTCTGCTGCACAGCCCTTCTCCTCAACATCAAGCTGATTGTGCTTTTACTTCCTCAAACGTTTCTGCTCTGGAGACACAAACAATCTGATTTCTGAAACAATTGAACACCTGCAGCTATAAAATATTCCCACACTCAGATCATTGCTTCAGATGGTAGTTCAAAGTATTATAGAAACAGTGTCTTTTCTCACCATTACAGGAGGGATGATGATGATGATGAAGAAACACTGTCCTGCTGCCACAGAGTAAGAGATCCAGAGAGAGAGACCTACTACTGAAGTAAGTCTTAATATCATGTACAGCTACTGGCAGTGCTCTACCAATTCACATTCCTTCCACATTCTTGAATGGAATTTGGAGTTTGACATGTACAGTGAAGTGATGAGCAAAGATAATGGACAAACAACTAACACATTCTGTGGTCATTTCAACACTCCTGGACATCACCAGGAGGAGGCTCCATCAATTTCCCACAGCACAGCTTAACGCAGTGCAGATTTTCAGTCAATGCCATGTTAAATCTGTATGTAGAGACTGTAAGGATATGAAAATGTTGTATGTTCCCAGATTACCAGTACCAGGATTTATATAAAGTCCACCCCATAAAGACAATCACAAAACTGAGAAGAAATGAGTCAACCTGGATCTCCAGATTTATGAAACAGACCTAGAAATGATCCTATTACTGGGCATGATTAAGTGATTTTACACGTATCACTGATGAAATAGGTAAAATATTGGAAATATATTTAAAGGTTGGAACTATATCACCAAAACCTAAACAGATGTTTTTTTGTGCTTTAAAGGGGAATAAAAGGAAGAACCATATCACACGTGAGTGTATCTTTGTTGACTGTTTTTAATCAAAAGTAATTTCCTGGTAATTAGGTCCCTTACAGCCCGTCCGCATCCTGAAATACTACCCAGGGTGGATGAGATGTTACCATCCTCAGGGTCATTTTGTTACGTACGGCAGGATGTTGCTCTCTTCCTAATGAATTTGCTGTATTATGGAGGCGGCACACACACCTAATGATCATCACATACCCTCTCTGGGGTGACCTATATGGGCTTCACGAGGCAGTGGAACCAGGATTTGGAGTATGCCTATGGCCACCGCCATCTCAGCATCGGGCTCCTAGTCCTGCAGCCACATTAAAAATATTATTTGGGGCCCTGTCTCTGGGAGTCAGGAGTAAAGAGGTCAACAGAGAGGCCTGTGGATTAGCCTCGATTTCTTAGGAGGTAGTCGTCAAACTCTCTCCTGTAATTAGAGGACACATTTGAGTGCATTAAAAAGGGAGAGAAGAACATTTGTGCAAATCTTTAGCTTCCTGACCACAGGCAAATCTGTTGCTCAGACTACACACTTCTGGTAGATCTGGAGTCATGGACAGAGGCCAGGCCACTTGGCCTACATTTGTGATGTGAAGCTGCATCCATATGATCTTCACCGTACGAGAATGACATAAGTTAGATGAGTTTGTTTAGAAATGTATACATTTTAGGTATGCTATGTTTAAGTTGGCAGGTCATATGCTTAGACATTGATGCTGTAAGAAGGATTTTCTGTTCATAGTTCCTTCGTTTCTGCAGATGCAGTAATAGAATTTGTGTCCCATCTATGTCTATCACTTTTAGAGCCCTGAGAGCATGACATATCAGTTGGTTGGCATGAATGAATAAACAATCCCTGTTGCAATCCAACAGCTTTCTTCATGTGGTAGGAGACAGGTAGAAACTCACGGTTTCTTCAAGTAGGTTATGTTCACAGAGACTGTTACCATGGTGACTGAGTTAGAGTTTCAGTTACCTCTCTTTGTGGAACGGATAACTCAGAGTTTCCCTCATCTCAAGGTTAACTTACTCTGAGTTTTCACATAACCCGTTTTCTGAAATACCCCCCAGGAATTAGCAGAATCCATCTGATATGAAGCTGTGGTTTGAACACCACTTCCCTCCTCTTTGAAGAGGAGTCACGTATCTGTCTTCAGGTTTTTGTACAGCCTCTTCTACACTTTGTATCACTGTGTTTCTAACTGCACAGTAGTAGAGAGCTGTGTCTGCCAGGGTTAGACTGTTTATGGTCAGTTTAGTTGTTGTATCTGATGTTTCGGACCATGCCCATCTGGAATTTATCAGATTTATGCTTCCACTGTGGCCCATTTTTTCTCCTTTATAAAGAATAATAAAACTCAGGTGCCTGAAGGTCAGGAATGATTTGGTACCAGTAAAGGAAAAATATATGTCCACTAGACTGAGGCTGACACGTGGAGAGTGACAGTTTCTCCTTCTTCCACTGACTTCACGCCGCTCAGGAGAGATTGTGTCTCCAGTTGTTAAATTCTGGAAAAGAGTAGAAAATGAAGCCGTTAGACTAAGATTGTCCATGAGGCTGAGAGGGAGAAGACAGTGGAAAATGTCAGTGTACAGTGTTACTCTGTGACAGAAACAGCTCAATTGTAGCTGACATCACCACTAGACTGTAAAGAACCTTAGAATACACTTTAGCTTTTGTCATGTTGTGCAAGTCCAAGATTTTCTAGTAGAATCAAGGTTGTTGTTGTTGTTTTTATTACCTGATGATTTCTCCCTAAACATGTATTGACAGAAATGCCGTAAAACCAGTTTAGCTTAGTAGTAAACCCACCTAAGTGAAGTGAGATAAAAGCCAAAAGAGGTAAAGCAAATAGCTGTCTCTTTGGAGTTGTTGTTGAATCCAGAAACAGACAGCAGATGAAATGTACGTTGTTCCACTGCAGTAGAATCAAAAACTAAAGAGCCTCTCTGCTGTGCCAGCCCTTCTCCTCAACATCAAGCTGATGAAGCTTTTACTCCCTCAAACGTTAGGGTTTGGAGACACAAACAACTTGATTGGCTGATGTTGAATGGTAGTGGCGGGGCCACACAATCACCTTTTGATGTTGCTCTGTTCAGTCAGATTCAACTGTGTGTCTTCTTTTTCATTTGTTGCTCAGTGTTTAGTTACAAGGTTTACCTCAGTCCAAAATAAAATTGGTGATTGTATTCCTTCATGTTTTGACGCTGTTTGTGGTGTAAGTCCTAATAGGGGTAAAGTGTTGGGCCCAAAGTTTTTACTCTATATATTATTGATATATATTTTCTTTTCTGGGAAAAGCTTTACAAAACGAAAAAAAAAAAAAGGATGCGCGCTAGCAGAAACAAAATGTCAAACTAAAATACGTATAAGAGGTTTGGGTCACAACAAATCACAAAACATCACTACAGTCACCAGCTAATATTCAAAAAAGAGTAATACTTAATCATTCATAACGCCGCCTGTCAGGAAACACACAAACCCATTATTTCTACGGTCCGTTACTTTAAAATTCACAGACATTGTGGAGAATCAAATAGCTCAAACAGAATGTTCAAAGATAAAAATGGGATCTTTTACCAGTAAATATACAGAAATGATTCAGTATGCATGAGGGGAAATGTAACTCTCAATCTAACTTGAATTCGAATGTGACTTTTGCTATGGGTCAAAAGTCTTCCTCTATATCCCAAATCAAGAAATGTACTGACGTTGGAATTTCCAGCTCTCAGTGTTCTAACAGATGGGGGGTCCATCTACCTCTGGTCCATGGGTCCTCTGATTGTAAAAATTATGAACGAGAGATAAAAATTATCTCCTGGTCCAGTTTGAAATGTGTCCTGGTTTTAACATGTGATGTTAGTGAATGTTAAAGATAATGTTTGACATGGAGAGAGTCTGTTTAGTGACAGGCAGCAAACGTTACTGTAGGTTTAGTGTGAGACCACGAGCTTACTACAACGCTGGTCTGGCTACATTTACGCCACCGTCAAACTCTGACGCTAACGTTAGCTTAACAGCAGCTACGCTTAACCTAGGAAAATATCTGACCTGGTCAGTTTTATCACCTGCTCCTCGCTCTCTCTTCAGCTGGAAGAAACTGTGACGTGACGTCACCTACCAGACTGTTGGTTTGTAGTCGAACCAGTTAAATCAACAATTACACCACAAACACAGTCTTGACTCACTGATAGTTTCATTTAAATTAACATACAGGACGTGTGTGATTCAGGGTAGAAGTCAAAGTGGATCAAACACTTCATCTATACTCCTGTGGCAGCCTCTGTCCCCTCTACGACCCAAGTCTGTTCTCCTGTAGAGATCATTGTTCATTATACTACTGCTGCAGACAATAAATGTTGGTGTAGTTAGAAGCAGGGTGCATTTTATTTGCTCATTTATATTTTTTCAGAATTCATTGTATTTAGTCGTGCTTTTATTCTCTTGTCATTGACCAAACATGTAACTTTCTGTAGGAGTCAGGAGCTTTGTCATTTGCTACATTTTTATGTCAACATCTGTAAAGTTGAAATTTATTAGTTATCTACACAGTGAATGAAGAGGATGAAGTGAGAAAGTCAGTGTGTGTTTTTTAGTTTTCATGGTGTCTTGTGTGTGAATCATCATCCAGTTGGTTTGTCATTGATGTGGATCAGCTGCTCCTGTGAATCCTCCCACAGTGTTTCATTAGCAGCTGTAACCACAGTGACTCTGATAAAACAGGAATTAGCAGAATCCATCTGATATGAAGCTGTGGTTTGAACACTACTTCCCCTCCTCTTTGAAGAGGAGTCCACGATCTGTCTTCAGGTTTTTGTGCAGCCTCTTCTACACTTTGTGTCACTGTGTTTCTAACTGCACAGTAGTAGAGAGCTGTGTCTGCCAGGGTTAGACTGTTTATGGTCAGTTTAGTTGTTTTATCTGATGTTTTGGGACTGAAATAGATTTTTGGAATTTATCAGGCATATATTGACCTGTGTATCCTTTTGCTCCTTTATACAGAATAAACTCAGGTGCCTGAAGGTCAGAATGATGTTTGTACCAGTCAAGGAGAATTTCTGTCTCACTAGTCTCATATTGACATGTGAGTGTGATAGATTATCCTTCTCTTCTACTGACTTCACGCTGCTCAGGAGGGATTGTGTCTCCAGCTGTTAGTCCTGGAAAAGTATAGAAAATGCTATAAACTGCAAGAGATTAAGATTGTCCATGAGGATGAGAGGAGAAGACAGTGGAAAATGTCTGATCTATTGCAGTGTTGCTCTGTGGACAGAAAACAGCTCAACTGTAGCTGACACTCACCACTAGACTGCTAAAAGGAGACTCATTAGAATCTGCTTTGTAGCTTTTAGTCGTGCTGGTACCGATCCAAGATTTTCTATTAGAATCCAGTTAAGTATTGTTGTTTTTGTCACTGATGATTTTCTCCTCTAAACGACAATTGATGAAAATGCTGTAAACCAGTTTCTTAGTTTAGTAGTAAAACTCTACTATATGAAGTGAGATGTAAGCAAAAGAGTGTAAAGCAACATGTCTTTGGAGTTGTTGAATCCAAACAGACAGCAGATGAACAATGTTGTTCCACTGCAGTAGAATGAAAAAAACTAAAGAGCCTCTCTGCTGCACAGCCCTTCTCCTCAACATCAAGCTGATTGTGCTTTTACTTCCTCAAACGTTTCTGCTCTGGAGACACAAACAATCTGATTGGCTGAGTTGGACTGTAGTGGGCGGGGCCACACAATCACCTTTGATG
>JAFBJX010000185.1:0-62491 GCA_016801845.1 Polydactylus sextarius | reverse complement strand
TTTTACAAAAAAACAACATTTTGATACATTGTAATAGAAATAATCATAATTTTATTTGGTGTCTCGCTCAGTTCTGAGAGTTCTATGACATCATAACGATGTCACCAGGGAGTGTTCTGTCACCGGGGCGATGTCGCCATTCTGACATTCCACATGACATCACAGCAGTTCTAAACTCCTTTAAAGAGTGAATCTTTGGTCGCTTTGTGTTCATCAGTAACGAGGCGACGGCTCACGGATCAGATATGAACGAGAACAACACGAACACGACGTATGAAACTGACACGGAGACAGAGAAGATGATACCGCCGACGTTCTCGACGCTGGATGACGAGCATCAGCTCAAACATCTGGTTAAATATCTCACCAGACAAATGGACTATATGAAATCACTGGAAGTAGAAAACGCTCGGCTCAGGAAGGGACTATTTAACCTGCCCACGGAGGAGCAGATCACTCTGCTGATGGAGAAAGTGAGTGGACTGAACAAGCAGCTGTGGCAAACACGAGCTTTTGTTAAAATCCAGTGTGAAAATCAGGGAATTCAACGGATCCAAGCGAGCAAAGAGAATAACTCTCTGAGCGAGCAGCTGCTTTTCTACAAAAACCTCTGCTTCGAGTTGAAGAAGAAGCTCAAAACCCAAAGAGAAGACGCTGGTGAAGCAGGTGGACAAACTGCAGGAGAGGATACGAAGTCTGGAGCTGGAGAAACGTCAGCAGGAGAGTCTCAGTCTGCAGGAAAACGCTTTGGCTGAGAGGAAACACAGACAGGAACTCGCCCTGAAGGACAAAGCCTTGATCACAGCGGTGAGAAGATGTAATAACCTGGAGCTTCAACTGCAACAAACGATCAAAGACAAAGACTCGGACAGAAATGTGTCAGAAAACAAGTCTGAGTTTCACTGTGACGACGTGTTCACGGCGTTGTCTTTGAACAAGAAGCAACGAGAGAAGCTGGAAATCAAAACTCAGGAGCTGATCGATAAGAACAAACAGCTGTCGAGGAGAGATGACATCATCGCCGACAAGGAGAAAGAGTGCGAGGAGCTGAAACGGAAAATATGTCGTCTGGTTCCTCCAGAGATGATCAAGAAATCCCCAAATGTAAGTGGACGATCAGACAGAAAAAACTGAAAATCAAAGCGTTGAAAGCTGAAGTTCATCTGTACCGACAGAAAACCGAAGAGTACAAGAACGACAACGACAAACTGGTGGCAAAGTTGGACTTTGTCAAGAAGTTGTACTTTAAAGAGAGAATGAAGAACAATGACGTGACGGAGGCCGTGACGAAGAGTAAAAACACCTCTTCCTCCTCCTCTGGTGTGAAACAACAGCAGCTGACGCCGCCCATCGATTCAAAACCGACTCGTCTTCCACCGATCACCAGGAAACTCAAACATCGAGTTGAGACTAAAACCATCAAGTCTGTCGCCGTTCAGAAACCTGCAGCTCCTGTTTTACCTCCGATCATCAGCAGGAGTCTGGAGAGGAAAGTTTTCATGACTGAAGCAAACTGAGGTGAAGACGGAGGAAGAAGCAGCTCGATCAGCGCCGATTATTGAAACTAAACTCAATAAAAATAAAAAAGAAAATATAAAACATCTCTACTGTTCTTCTGTCATCGACATTTAATTATGATAAAACAGAAAAAGAGCAAAAGCAAAGCTCTGATTAGTAAACAGTGTTTAATTGTTGAATAAATGATATAATTCATATTTATCTTCATTATATTAAATGTGTAATTTATATATAAAGAGAAACAGGCGACTTCAAACCTGAAGAAAAAGACCAAACTGGAGCTAAATTAATAATAAAATAAAACTTTATTGATCTGGAAGAAAATATATTTTATATATTTTTTATTTACAATAAAAAACATTGAACCAGTTAAGTTGAACAAATTACCAGTGATTTAATAAATAATAATAAATTATATGAAATAAAACAGTAAAGTTTTGTTGCCAGTTTTTTCCGCTTGTTTTTTTTTCACTTTGTGTTTCATTTGAAGACTTTTCCCTTTTTATTAATTAACTAATTTATTTTAATCTCTTCTGTTTAATCAGAGGTCTATGAATAGAATATATTTTATTTGTCATCAGCTGATCACTGGTGTAACAACAGACTAACGTCTCAACAGCTCTCTGGTTGTCAAACATTGTCAACAACATGTCATTGATGTGGATCAGCTGCTCCTGTGAATCCTCCCACAGTGTTTCATTAGCAGCTGTAACCACAGTGACTCTGATAAAACAGGAATTAGCAGAATCCATCTGATATGAAGCTGTGGTTTGAACACCACTTCCCTCCTCTTTGAAGAGGAGTCACGTATCTGTCTTCAGGTTTTTGTACAGCCTCTTCTACACTTTGTATCACTGTGTTTCTAGAGCACAGTAGTAGAGAGCTGTGTCTGCCAGGGTTAGACTGTTTATGGTCAGTTTAGTTGTTGTATCTGATGTTTCGGACTGAAATCGACCTTGGAATTTTTTAGCCGTATATTGACCTGTGGATCCTTTTGCTCTTTTCCAAAGAATAAACTCAGGTGCCTGAAGGTCAGAATGATGTTTGTACCAGTAAAGGGCAACACGTCTATAACTAGTGTCATATTGACATGTGAGTGTGACAGATTCTCCTTCTCTTCTACTGACTTCACGTCGTTCAGGAGAGATTGTGTCTCCAGCTGTTAGTCCTGGAAAAAGTATAGAAAATGAAGCCGTTAGACTAAGATTGTCCATGAGGCTGAGAGGAGAAGACAGTGGAAAATGTCAGTGTACAGTGTTACTCTGTGGACAGAAACAGCTCAACTGTAGCTGACATCACCACTAGACTGTAAAGAACTCCTTAGAATACACTTTAGCTTTTAGTCATGTTGTGCAAGTCCAAGATTTTCTAGTAGAATCAAGGTTGTTGTTGTTGTTGTTTTTGTCACTTGATGATTTCTCCTCTAAACATGTATTGATGAAATGCTGTAAATCAGTTTAGTTTAGTAGTAAAACTCACCTATGAAGTGAGATAAAAAGCAAAAGAGGTAAAGCAACATGTCTTTGGAGTTGTTGAATCCAAACAGACAGCAGATGAACAATGTTGTTCCACTGCAGTAGAATGAAAAAACTAAAGAGCCTCTCTGCTGCACAGCCCTTCTCCTCAACATCAAGCTGATTGTGCTTTTACTTCCTCAAACGTTTGTGCTCTGGAGACACAAACAATCTGATTAGCTGAGTTGGACTGTAGTGGGCGGGGCCACACAATCACCTTTGATGTTGTTTGCTCAGTCAGATTCAACTGTGTGTCTTTTCTATTTGTTGCTCAGTGTTTGTGTTGCTGTTGTCATCAGTCCAAAGAAATTGGGTGATTATGTCTCTTCATGTTTGGACATTGCTTGTGGTGTCCCACAGGGGTCAGTGTTGGGCCCCAAGTGTTTTACTCTGTATATTAATGATATATGTAAAATCACTAAGGTTTTGAATTTTGTCTTGTTTGCTGACGACACAAATATTTTCTGTTCTGGGGAAAACTTACAAAAATGACAAAAGGACGTTGCTACAGAAATAACAATAACAGGAAATACGAAGAAAAACAAGAGGAAAAGATATAATCAAAACATATAAGTGAAAGTCAATCAAGGCATATAATAGATGTCCTTCAAAATAAAATAAACCCAGACATCCCGAGGATAAAATGAATCAGTCAGAACCAGAGGTCCACATACCTCGTTCCACTTTACCAAGGGAGCTAGATCCAGAACAACCAAGTTGGCGTCTAAAGAAACATCTGCCTCCTAATAACAATAAAGAGAAGTGAAATGGACTGTAGGAACCTAACAGACATATCAAATTTAAAAATACAGAATCCAAAAGGAAAACTTCCTCAGGAAATCACAATGTTCCTGACAAAGGAGCGACCCAGCAGCACACACACCGCGTGGTCAAACATAAACAACAGAAATGTGATGAGGATGCAGGTGAGGAGCTGACAGCGCTCACCAATCTCCTCCCTTTTATACTCTGATACCAAAAAAACACAAAACAAAAAGAAAAGTGGCCACTAGATGGCAGTCAAAGACCATTTACTGACATTTAATCAAAGGAAACCACACATCAGTTTACTGTCATTCACACTGGTTATTGTTTCTCATCTAGTGTGTGTGTGTGTGTGTGTGTTTTGTATTATGTGTATAAATGAATCACATTAAGGTTTTCATACAACAAAGTCAGGAAAACATTTTATGTGTCTATAAGTTCCAGGCATGAACATCTAAACAAGTTACAGGGAAGCTTGGTGTTGTCATTTATTATTTAAAGAAAAGGGCTGGAAGTTTATAAGTTATTCTTCTTCTCACACATGTGAGTGTCTGTGTGTTCACACTGAAAGCGTCTAGAGCGACCACAGCGCCGGAAGTCATTATTTCTCTAGGTAGAGACGGTGAAACCGGTGAAAAGAGCCAATTCTCCGGCAGCGAAGCGTCTTCAGCGACCAGAGCGAAAAGGAGAAGTTAAAATCCAGTTAACTTATCAAGAGACTCTATAGATAGAGATGATAAGAATGTGTGGAAGACAACTGATATATGTCAAACTAAACTAAACTCCTGGATATCAAGAGACATTAGTTTAATTGGTCCAACTTTTCTCACCAAGTTGGAAAGTTTATCAAGATGTATTTATCCAGCGTATTCATTGGCTGTTCCAAACAAAGCTGTTAAAAAAATCAACCTGATCAATTTTGATTATAATTGGTAGAAAAAGATCCACTACATCAAAAAAGCTGAACTGATGAAGGATTACAAAGATGGCGGCCTACAAGCAACTGACTTTGAATCTATAAACGGAAAATTAAAACTGAATTGGTTGAAAACATTTGTTAATAGTAACAGGTTTGGTATCATATCCCAGGATAATCTTCAAGAATTCTGGAGATATTGATTTTTTTATTAAAATGTGATTTTACCAGGGACGGCTGGTGTCAATGGGCTAGTGGGGCTAAGTCCTCCCTGCATTACACAAAAAAGATGAGAAAGTTATTGTCTAAACAACATACAAAACATTGTTAGAGGTTTTAGTGAAACCTAAAGTGGAAACAACACAAATCGTTCGGCCACAAGAAAAACACAGAGAATCTCTAAATGGACTAATTCTGTTTGTTTTCTGGGTGTAAATGATTGACGGGATCTTCCCGCCCTCGTCATTTACCAACACATTACTGACCGTTTTGGACTAACTTGGTTCAGCTCACAGGCCAGTTGGTTCTGACTGATCAGCAGTGGGTTGATGACGTCAGTGATTGACAGGTGTGGTATTTCACGCCTCCTGGTTCACTTGTCATTTGTGCTAATTTCATGTAGCTCACTACCATTATTTTCAGGGTGCCGCCCCCGTTAACAACACTACCTCCCTGTTAAACATAAATTAATTAGATAATGGAAAATTATATTTGATCAAAATCGATCACCAATACAGTGTTGTGACTAGTGTGTATTCTGTTGGCATTTATTGATAATTAGTTGTATTAGATTAATTTCTTTCTGTGTAAATATGTCACTTCCTGATCGCGGGGCGCTGACTAATAGATGTTGGTCCTTAAACTGTTGACAATCAGGTGACCTGAGGCTGCTCTGTCATTGGCTCCATCCAATCGGTGTTGTTTTACCTTCTTATTTGTCGATTGTGATCGGTTCTCAACACCTGTCAATCAAAACACATCCAGCCCAGGGGTCAGAGTGTGTAGAGCGACTGTCACAGCGCTGATCAGGTGACAAGTCATGACAGATGTGACCAGATACAACTTTGGAGAAAATTAATGAAATATCTTTTTTTTTCTTTTACCAAAACATCCTTTCATACAGGTTCACTTAGAAAAAAACAGGATAAAGGAGCTTGACCCAGACCAACCTGATTAAAGCTGCTGAATCATGGTAGGTGCGCTGTTTATTTTACTGCTTTTTTGTCCTTTGCCAATCACACCTATGATTCTTGTCGGCACCAGATCCAGTCCTCCTTCATAACCAGCATCACCTATCATCAATCTATTATTATTATTATTATTATTATTATTACTGTCTCATACTCATCATCACTGTGTAACAGAAGCAGCTCATCGTGGCCTAATGAGCCACAGTGAATAAAGAGGATGAAGTGAGAAAGTCAGTGTGTGTTTCTTTAGTTTTCATGGTGTCTTGTGTGTGAATCATCATCCAGTTGGTTTGTCATTGATGTGGATCAGCTGCTCCTGTGAATCCTCCCACAGTGTTTCATTAGCAGCTGTAACCACAGTGACTCTGGTAAAACAGGAATTAGCAGAATCCATCTGATATGAAGCTGTGGTTTGAACACCACTTCCCTCCTCTTTGAAGAGGAGTCACGTATCTGTCTTCAGGTTTTTGTACAGCCTCTTCTACACTTTGTATCACTGTGTTTGTAGAGCACAGTAGTAGAGAGCTGTGTCTGCCAGGGTTAGACTGTTTATGGTCAGGTTAGTTGTTGTATCTGATGTTTCGGACTTATATCGATTTTTTGTGATGAGCAGGAATATAGTCATAACCCTTCTGTGATCCTTCTCCTTTATACAGAATAAACTCAGGTGCCTGAAGGTCAGAATGATGTTTGTACCAGTGAAGGTAAATATATGTCTTACTAGTCTCATATTGACATGTGAGTGTGACAGATTCTCCTTCTTCTTCCACTGACTTCACGTCGTTCAGGAGAGATTGTGTCTCCAGCTGTTAGTCCTGGAAAAAGTATAGAAAATGAAGCCGTTAGACTAAGATTGTCCATGAGGCTGAGAGGAGAAGACAGTGGAAAATGTCAGTGTACAGTGTTACTCTGTGGACAGAAACAGCTCAACTGTAGCTGACATCACCACTAGACTGTAAAGAACTCCTTAGAATACACTTTAGCTTTTAGTCATGTTGTGCAAGTCCAAGATTTTCTAGTAGAATCAAGGTTGTTGTTGTTGTTTTTGTCACTTGATGATTTCTCCTCTAAACATGTATTGATGAAATGCTGTAAATCAGTTTAGTTTAGTAGTAAAACTCACCTATGAAGTGAGATAAAAAGCAAAAGAGGTAAAGCAACATGTCTTTGGAGTTGTTGAATCCAAACAGACAGCAGATGAACAATGTTGTTCCACTGCAGTAGAATGAAAAAACTAAAGAGCCTCTCTGCTGCACAGCCCTTCTCCTCAACATCAAGCTGATTGTGCTTTTACTTCCTCGAACGTTTCTGCTCTGGAGACACAAACAATCTGATTGGCTGAGTTGGACTGTAGTGGGCGTGGCCACACAATCACCTTTGATGTTGTGTTGTTGTTGCTGTTCCAGTTGTACGTGATTCAAACACTAGTGAGGTGTGTAGCCTGGTTGACAGTGTGTGACTCCCTCTAGTGGATGTTGTGGAGTATTGTGTCGTCTTTGCTCCAGAGCTTTTTGTTCAGAGTTGAGGTGTTTCCTGTCACTGTGGGCTGCAGAGCTCAGTAGTACACAGCAGAGTCAGACAGTTGAAGCTTCTGGATCTTCAGAGGAACTGATTTGTCGTTGACCTCATCTCCATGTCTGGATGTCCATCTGGATCTTACTGTTTTTGAGAGACGTGTCGGCAGATTCTTTGGGAGATCATTTACTTCTTGTTTGTACCAGAACAACCTGGGAGTTGTGTCACTGCTCTTAAAAGTACAGTTGAGTGTAATTGTGTCTCCTTCAGCAGCAGTGACATCTCCTGTTGGCTGCATCGCTGTGTCTTGTCCTTTACACTCTGAGGAAGAACAGAACATGCAGAGGAAGAGATGAATGAATAAAGATGGTTGGTCTGTCTGTCTCAATAACCATGTGCAGTAACTGTTTTGTACAGTTCACATATATCATGTACACACACAAACACATAAGAAAACATAAAATATAATTATATAAAAAATAAAATCTGTTTATATATATATTTTTAATAATGATATTTTTTTGTAAAACAAATTCAATGGTGTTACTTTTTTTATCACCAGATTAATGCTGTTGACTCAGTTCTGGTGAGGACGTTGAAGTCATTTACATCTGTTTAACAGTCGATGTAAATGTAAATCCGGTCGACCAGATTCTATTTATTTATTATTTACATGACTCTGAGTGGATGAAGTCAGTTTTTCATCAACTTGGGTCCTAAACTGCTGAACTGAATCAAGAAAGCAAAGAAATCTAGAATAATATTTGCTTTAAATCGACACCTAACGGTCAGAACAAGAAACACAACTTCAGTAACAGTTTATTGTTCATGTTTTTATACGTTACTGGAAAGTTTAAGGTTTAAAAGCTCTAACCAGAGCGATGTGTGCAGGTAAACCTGCTGGAGGCCATGGAGAACATGGACCAGGAGACGTTTGAGTTCAGGTTCGGGGAAACCAAACCAACGTGTCTTTAACTTTGTAAATGTCCAGACAGATTCTATAGAAGATTGTTGATGACGTCACTACGTTACCTGACGTTGTTTTACCGTCGACGCCGTCTGGAGGAAAAGTCTGTAAAAGTTGATTGTTGAATTCAGAGTTAGACAATGATGTTGTATTCAACTTCCTTTTAATTTCCACTTCAACGCTCGTCTATATCGATACGAACTGATAATGGAAATACTCTCCTGACCTGGTGTCATCTGAGAGGTTGTTTGGATCAATCAGCAACAAAGTTACAAAGTTAACAACACGTTGGTTTGTCTGTAGGAACCGTCTCCTCACTACCACACAAGTCACATGTTAGTTTGAGTCTGACACTGGTTTAAAACATAGAGATTTGTCTCCACTCAACTCTATGTCCCTCACACTGTCGTTATGACTCTTTAGGTTGAAATTACACAACACAAACTTTCTCTAAACTCGTCTGATTGATGTGATTTTTCTACCCACACAAAGAACTCAACATGGATGAGAAGTTGAAGCTGCTCCTGCTTCTCCGTTGTTTTCACCTTCAGTTTTAAGGAGTTTGTGTTTTAAATGTAACATAACGCAACGGAAATATAAAGTGAATTATAACAGATGCTGTTTCTGTTTGACAGGAGTAATTTCATAAAGGATTTAAGAGACGTTCATACATTTGAGACTTTTCTAACATGTTTGTTTTTGTTTCTGTTTCTTCTTCAGCTCGATACGAAGACCTGGAACAAAGTGACGTTAGAGTTCAGTACCTGTGGGAGGCGCTGACAAACTTTACCAACAGTCAGTTGAATCCTCACAACTTCCTCTGACAGATTATTATTAGCTGTGTTTCCACTGACAAGTTCCAGGTAACATTTAAGTTTCAGGAACGTCGTCTCACTCGGTTCTTGTAGCGAGTCGACCTGAACCTGAACAGACTACCGACCACTAGACAGGGACTCTTTTCTCCCCTGAAAAGGTTCCTGAGTTTAGACCCTCGGAGACACAAACCAACGACCAAGTTACTGTAAATTTACCCGTTAGTTCCTGTGGTGTAAACGTGGTTATAATTACAGTTTAAAGGCTGATGTGTCGGTGTGTGTTTGTTCTGATGAACAGACACGAAGTGACGATGGTGTTAACGTTGTTTTCAGAGGATCGCAGCAGGTTTCTGAGGTTTGTGACTGGTAGAAGTCGACTTCCTGCACCGATCTACGTCTTTCCTGATAAACAAGGGTGAGAAGACAAACATCTCTGAAAACAAAACAAAACAAAAAAAATAAGATCAAAAAATGAGATCACAATGTTATTAATTCTCTTCTGATTTAGCTTAGAGACGACAGATGCACTTCCACAGTCGTCCACATGCTCCAGCACTCTTTATCTACCCAACTACCCGAGGTACGACGCCGCAGTCTGAACCGTCGCCACGTCCGTTCATAGAATAACGATCAAACCTTTTACGGTCTCGTTTTTCTCATCTTGTCCTCTTTGTTTTCGCTTCTGCAGCGCCAAGGTTTGTGAGGAGAAGTTGCGTTACGCCATGCATAACTGTGTGGCCATCGACACGGACATGAGCCCGTGGGAGGAGTGAACTCTGCTGCTTCAACAAACCGACTCATTTTACACATCACAGATAAACGGAGAACGTTTGCCAAGTTTATCACCATATCTACATGACTGCCAATTAATCCTAGATGTATATAATAAAGAAATATATGGAAACGTGGAGACAGAGTTGAGGTTTTTTGTTTCTGGATTTAGAGATACTGGTGTTACATACTGATAAATACATCCATTAATGCAAAATTAACTGAGATTAAAGCTCAGGTACATTACATGTGTATTTAAAGTTGTACTGTGTGAGATTTGCCTCCATCCAGTGGTGAGGTCATATACTACAACCGACTCAATAGTTTCTTTAGTTCATGTGCACGTTTCCTTCTACGGTGGCAACAAGATGTATCAACAAGATGTCGTGCTATTTGGGAAAAACAACTCTGATATTTACTTTTATTTTGAAGTGTCGCTGGTTTCGCTTTCCTTTTTGTTCTCATTTTCATTTTTGTTTCCTTGGTGATGGTAACACCTTTTTTAAATTTAACAGCTATGGATCGTTTCTCACAAAGAGTCAATCACACGTCTCTTTTTTACTCCTCGTCTCTAGAAACAAAGTGTTGAGGTGAAAACGTTCCTCTACTTCACCGTCACACATCATCACAAGTCGTTGCTAGTTGCTACGTAAAAGATGATGAGACACGTCTCCATGACGACGAATCGACGTCAACAAACAAAGATGGCGCGTCTACAGACTTGTTTATGTCCATCAAGTTGGTGACGGATTAAAAACTGACAAGATGTTTGTTACATTAATGTGACGTTTGATCAGAAAAGATCCTGTAAACATTAGCAAAGAGACAACTAGCGACTGGTAGCTAACGCTAACGCTAATGCTATTGATTAGTGGTTAGCGATAAGTTATCTTAACTTTAACTTTTAGCTTAACTGCTCTATGAATCTATAGGTGTCCTGCTTTCCCTCTGTCAACATCCTTGTCCTGGTGCATGCTGGGAAATTTCTCATCCTCATATCTTTGTTTGGAGGTTGTGACCCGTCACCTTTCATCTAGACGAGGATCAGACACATAGACCTGATACTGACGTGGACCAGTTAAAGAGGAGGAGGAGAAATGGGATTGACCCGTTCTCTGTAACATGACGACCACCACTGATCTCACCAGCTCTATGTTTACGTAAACTGGAACCTGGAATAATAGACAACCTGGAAAATTACACAACTTAAAACAACATTTTGATACATTGTAATAGAAATAATCATAATTTTATTTGGTGTCTCGTTGTTTAAAACAGTTCTGAGAGTTCTATGACATCATAATGATGTCACCAGGGAGTGTTCTGTCACCGTGGCGATGTCGTCATTCTGACATTCCACATGACATCACAGCAGTTCTAAACTCCTTTAAAGAGTGAATCTTTGGTCGTTTGTGTTCATCAGTAACGAGGCGACGGCTCACGGATCAGATATGAACGAGAACAACACGAACACGACGTATGAAACTGACACGGAGACAGAGAAGATGATACCGCCGACGTTCTCGACGCTGGATGACGAGCATCAGCTCAAACATCTGGTTAAATATCTCACCAGACAAATGGACTATATGAAATCACTGGAAGTAGAAAACGCTCGGCTCAGGAAGGGACTATTTAACCTGCCCACGGAGGAGCAGATCACTCTGCTGATGGAGAAAGTGAGTGGACTGAACAAGCAGCTGTGGCAAACACGAGCTTTTGTTAAAATCCAGTGTGAAAATCAGGGAATTCAACGGATCCAAGCGAGCAAAGAGAATAACTCTCTGAGCGAGCAGCTGCTTTTCTCTACAAAAACCTCTGCTTCGAGTTGAAGAAGAAGCTCAAAACCAAAGAGAAGACGCTGGTGAAGCAGGTGGACAAACTGCAGGAGAGGATACGAAGTCTGGAGCTGGAGAAACGTCAGCAGGAGAGTCTCAGTCTGCAGGAAAACGCTTTGGCTGAGAGGAAACACAGACAGGAACTCGCCCTGAAGGACAAAGCCTTGATCACAGCGGTGAGAAGATGTAATAACCTGGAGCTTCAACTGCAACAAACGATCAAAGACAAAGACTCGGACAGAAATGTGTCAGAAAACAAGTCTGAGTTTCACTGTGACGACGTGTTCACGGCGTTGTCTTTGAACAAGAAGCAACGAGAGAAGCTGGAAATCAAAACTCAGGAGCTGATCGATAAGAACAAACAGCTGTCGAGGAGAGATGACATCATCGCCGATAAGGAGAAAGAGTGCGAGGAGCTGAAACGGAAAATATGTCGTCTGGTTCCTCCAGAGATGATCGAAGAAATCCCCAAATGTAAGTGGACGATCAGACAGAAAAAACTGAAAATCAAAGCGTTGAAAGCTGAAGTTCATCTGTACCGACAGAAAACCGAAGAGTACAAGAACGACAACGACAAACTGGTGGCAAAGTTGGACTTTGTCAAGAAGTTGTACTTTAAAGAGAGAATGAAGAACAATGACGTGAACGAGGCCGTGACGAAGAGTAAAAACACCTCTTCCTCCTCCTCTGGTGTGAAACAACAGCAGCTGACGCCGTCCATCGATTCAAAACCGACTCGCCTTCCACCGATCACCAGGAAACTCAAACATCGAGTTGAGACTAAAACCATCAAGTCTGTCGTTCGTAGAACCTGCAGCTCCTGTTTTACCTCCGATCATCAGCAGGAGTCTGGAGAGGAAAGTTTTCATGACTGAAGCAAACTGAGGTGAAGACGGAGGAAGAAGCAGCTCGATCAGCGTCGATTATTGAAACTAAACAGAAAAAAGCAAAAGCAAAGCTCTGATTAGTAAACAAAAGTGTTAGTAATTGTTTGTTTAATAAATGATATAATTCATATTTATCTTCATTATATTAAATGTGTAATTTATATATAAAGAGAAACAGGCGACTTCAAACCTGAAGAAAAAGACCAAACTGGAGCTAAATTAATAATAAAATAAAACTTTATTGATCTGGAAGAAAATATATTTTATATATTTTTTATTTACAATAAAAAACATTGAACCAGTTAAGTTGAACAAATTACCAGTGATTTAATAAATAATAATATATAACATGAAATAAAACAGTAAAGTTTTGTTGCCAGTTTTTTCCGCTTGTTTTTTTTTTCACTTTGTGTTTCATTTGGAGACTTTTCCCTTTTTATTAATTAACTAATTTATTTTAATCTCTTCTGTTTAATCAGAGGTCTATGAATAGAATATATTTTATTTGTCATCAGCTGATCACTGGTGTAACAACAGACTAACGTCTCAACAGCTCTCTGGTTGTCAAACAAAAACCAAACTGGCAAAAAAACATATAAAAGAATTGTGTGAATCATCATCCAGTTGGTTTGTCATTGATGTGGATCAGCTGCTCCTGTGAATCCTCCCACAGTGTTTCATTAGCAGCTGTAACCACAGTGACTCTGATAAAACAGGAATTAGCAGAATCCATCTGATATGAAGCTGTGGTTTGAACACCACTTCCCTCCTCTTTGAAGAGGAGTCACGTATCTGTCTTCAGGTTTTTGTACAGCCTCTTCTACACTTTGTATCACTGTGTTTCTAGAGCACAGTAGTAGAGAGCTGTGTCTGCCAGGGTTAGACTGTTTATGGTCAGGTTAGTTGTTGTATCTGATGTTTTGGACTGAAATCGATTTTGGAATTTATCAGGAATATATTGACCTGTGTATCCTTTCTTTTGCCCTTTCAAGAGAATAAACTCAGGTGCCTGAAGGTCAGAATGATGTTTGTACCAGTCAAGGGTAAACAACTGTCTCACTAGTGTCATATTGACATGTGAGTGTGACAGATTCTCCTTCTCTTCCACTGACTTCACGTCGTTCAGGAGAGATTGTGTCTCCAGCTGTTAGTCCTGGAAAAAGTATAGAAAATGAAGCCGTTAGACTAAGATTGTCCATGAGGCTGAGAGGAGAAGACAGTGGAAAATGTCAGTGTACAGTGTTACTCTGTGGACAGAAACAGCTCAACTGTAGCTGACATCACCACTAGACTGTAAAGAACTCCTTAGAATACACTTTAGCTTTTAGTCATGTTGTGCAAGTCCAAGATTTTCTAGTAGAATCAAGGTTGTTGTTGTTGTTGTTTTTGTCACTTGATGATTTCTCCTCTAAACATGTATTGATGAAATGCTGTAAATCAGTTTAGTTTAGTAGTAAAACTCACCTATGAAGTGAGATAAAAAGCAAAAGAGGTAAAGCAACATGTCTTTGGAGTTGTTGAATCCAAACAGACAGCAGATGAACAATGTTGTTCCACTGCAGTAGAATGAAAAAACTAAAGAGCCTCTCTGCTGCACAGCCCTTCTCCTCAACATCAAGCTGATTGTGCTTTTACTTCCTCAAACGT
Organism: Polydactylus sextarius; assembly: GCA_016801845.1. Classification (NCBI taxonomy): domain Eukaryota; kingdom Metazoa; phylum Chordata; class Actinopteri; family Polynemidae; genus Polydactylus; species Polydactylus sextarius. The sequence goes on along the minus strand of JAFBJX010000185.1, from coordinate 48,148 downwards.
TTCTGCTCTGGAGACACAAACAATCTGATTGGCTGAGTTGGACTGTAGTGGGCGGGGCCACACAATCACCTTTGATGTTGTGTTGTTGTTGCTGTTCCAGTTGTACGTGATTCAAACACTAGTGAGGTGTGTAGCCTGGTTGACAGTGTGTGACTCCCTCTAGTGGATGTTGTGGAGTATTGTGTCGTCTTTGCTCCAGAGCTTTTTGTTCAGAGTTGAGGTGTTTCCTGTCACTGTGGGCTGCAGAGCTCAGTAGTACACAGCAGAGTCAGACAGTTGAAGCTTCTGGATCTTCAGAGGAACTGATTTGTCGTTGACCTCATCTCCATGTCTGGATGTCCATCTGGATCTTACTGTTTTTGAGAGACGTGTCGGCAGATTCTTTGGGAGATCATTTACTTCTTGTTTGTACCAGAACAACCTGGGAGTTGTGTCACTGCTCTTAAAAGTACAGTTGAGTGTAATTGTGTCTCCTTCAGCAGCAGTGACATCTCCTGTTGGCTGCATCGCTGTGTCTTGTCCTTTACACTCTGAGGAAGAACAGAACATGCAGAGGAAGAGATGAATGAATAAAGATGGTTGGTCTGTCTGTCTCAATAACCATGTGCAATAACTGTTTTGTACAGTTCACATATATCATGTACACACACAAACACATAAGAAACAAGAAAACACAAAATATAATTATATATAAAATATGTCAAAATATTATATACGTTAATAATAATCATTGTTTTGCATTAATGCAAAACAGTTTCAACAGTCTTAATTTTTTTATCACCAGATTAATGCTCTTTGTGACCCAGTGAACTTGTAGTTTGTTCATAAACTGTTGATTCTTAAATTTATGTTTTTGTGCAAGTACCTTATTTTGACCACTAGGGTGCAGCATAGGTTTTCTGGTAATTGATAACCACTCAGAGCAGGTGCTTGACATAAGGTAGAAATCAGTTTGAGTTGAATGGTGGTGGGAAGCACAACAGTTCTTAGCGACAGCTAGAACAAAGACAGTGTTTTTGAGTTCCAATATACATCAGCTGACATGGTAACATTCCTGTTTTTGTAATGATCCTTTTTTGTTGCAATAAATGGGAACATCAGCCAGAAGAGAAGAGCTTTACACAGAACTTTGTTTTACCTGGAATCAAGATCAATCTTCAAGCCACCATCATGTGACTAATTAAGTTTCTTTTTGGATGGTCACCACACAAGTAAGAACTGAGCCAGTATGGAGGAAAAAAGGCCTTATTGGAAGGAGGCTGCAGCTTGGATCAGAGAACCATGGATGTTGAAAACACCTCCTCTTTTCACCAGACGGTGCTGCAGAGGATGAAGGTAAATGAGACACAGAAGGTAATAAAACTGCATGGAAAAACGGAGCCTGTTTGAGTGACTTAAAGAAACTGGACTGTGCTGATGGTTTGGACTTTAGAACTGGATATCATGGTGTGAGAAAGGGGCTTCTCCACCCTCCACTTCATCAGGACTGGCTGCAGCCAAAGGGTGGATAAAAGGAAGGAAGGCAAGTCCAAGGTCCAGTGAATGACGAGTGAATTTATTTACAGTGAACAGTGAATATAAAAACAGCAAAACAAAAACTGGGACAAAGAAACAAACAACAAAAAAATGGTCTCAAATCAGCAATAATTGTGTCCTTAACTTAAATAAGTTATAGCCTGTTGATTATCCTGTTTTCTTCAGACAGTTACACAGATATTTGAAGCAGGTCTCTCTTGTTTCTACTTTAAGTATGTTCTGTATAATGATTTCTACCTGTTTTCTACGTAACTGGGTGAATAGTGTTTTCCTGTCTTGATGGTATTTTGGACTCTGCATAATAACATGTTCTACTGTTTCTTGACTTTCACTGCATTCACAGGTTCTGTCGATATGTTTTTTGATCCTAAACATTGATCCATTTAGTGATTATGTCCAAATCACATTCTTGAGAACACATCCTCCTCCTTTTTGCTTTTGTGTTTCTTCCCTTGTCAACCTTACTCTGTATACTGTCAAAGTGTCGTCCCGTGCTCCACACATCACATTGGTTTTGCCATTTTCTAGCACCTTTATACTTAATAATGCTCTTTATTTCCTGTTTGCTGTATTTAATATCTATGTCTATGGATGTTTTAACTGTTGCTTGTTTGTCATACTTAGGAACGTTGGAGAGTTTTCAGTGTTTGTGGCGTCAACTCAAACCACTGACACTCATCCCTGCAAACATTCACTCATGAAGCTCCAAGCTCAGCTCCAAACCTCCCAACCTGCAGGGGGCAGAGAAGGGTTTAATGAGTGGTAGCAGTCAAACAGATCACCCTGAACTTCCTGGTGAACCAGATCACCTGCACAGCTGCATGGAAAAGGAAAAAGTTTGTGAACAAAGGACGTGCACAGGATTCACTCAGCGAAGACACAGAAATACTCTCAGCTCTCAGTCAAGATACTGAAGATGCAACTGGTAGGAAAATGAACTCTGGAAAATAAATATAAATGTGAAAATTTAAGTTTGAAATGAAAGAAATAATATTAAGACATTGCTTTAGTATTAAAGAGGTGACTAGTAGCCTGTTTATTATACTCCAGTTGTTATGTTGGGCTACATTGTAAAATGTTTAGTTTGAATAATATTCACATTATCTGCATGATGTATGTAAACTTTAATTTGATGTGATGTTGTTGGGAAATGGTTTCTAGGATGTAGTTTAGTTATTTAACTGCAGCACTTGCACTGATAGATTAACTTACAATAACAACTGTGATATTTAATTAGATGTGATGTGTTAAGTTTAAGAATATTTATTTAAAATAAGACAACGTCTGACCTTTGTTAATTTGTCTTTGAACGTTATCAACCTACCTACCCATTACCTGCTCACCTGCTACCTTCAACCTACAACACACCAACTCTGTTTATAGATGAAAGAAGAGATTGAGTCGTCCCTCGCGTCCTTCAAGTACATGACCAGGCTGTTTTTCAAGTTTGGGCAAGAGCTGAGAAGTTAAACCCTACATCACTTGACAGTTTTCATGTGAGGCTACGTGTGGAAAATGTATGGGTTGGGCCACTACAACACCCTCATTTATCACACATGGATGTTGACAGAAAGAAAAAGTATATGAAATGGAAAGTTAATTGGAAACTGGAGGAATTAATTACCACCTGAGTGACTGATTGTTCTGCTGCTGATGTCACATGCTGACACATTGTTGGAAATGCCACCGCCTGAGGAAGAAGGATAAAAGGCCACAAACATGGTTTGAACAGAAAACTAAAGCAAATGTGAATTTCTTGAACGATGTGAATAAATGGTTGAAAGACGCTGAAAAATGTTGTGAAAAAGAATCTGAAAAGGAGGATGAGATTCAACCAAATGACAGAATTTCAAATGTGTCTTCACTGGTAAAAACTCGGGCCCCGTTTAAGTCCAAGGTCAGAGCCACCATTACAACAACCACCCTCAAACCTGCTTGGTGCACGTCCTAAGGAAAGGACGTATGCACAAACGCAAAAAACATAAACCAAGAACGGCTCCTACATCAGTTTTAAAACGTTGCAAGATGTGTCTATAGATAAGACCAAAGTTATCTGTGTGTGTGAACTGAGTCATCGTAGCACATCCAGTCTGAAACACCAGTCGATGGACAAACACACCGCTGGTTCAAATTCTCTGCCTCCTCCGCGTCATAACCAGGTGACAATGGATGGAAAAGGAAAGTATAAACCACGGTTTAACTGCACTAGAGGCTGAGTCCTAATTTACAGTGATGTGCACTGTCATTTTATTTTGTATCACACTAGGTCTGTGCTATGAAGCAGGACTAGTTCTTATCCGCGGTAACTTCAGGGTTAACTCTGGTTTCCGTCCTCACGAAGGTGGTTCACTTCCTACCGGCTACGTCTCCATGGTAACTGATGCTGAACGACTAACCTGCTCGGACCAGGTCATGTTCCAGATCAGAGGTCGGCGCCTATAAAAGCTCCGCCCTCCAACCAATCAGTTCTCTAGAAAATGTCTGGTCCTTTTATTGAAGATCCGTGGAGCTCGGTGTCGGATTGAGAGAGGGTCTCTGAGGAGGACCAGGGATTTTAGAGACCAGAACCCTCTGGTCTTTCACATCATTATTTATTGGAGCGTCACTTATATATCTGTGATCTCCCCAAACCGCACGTTGTCAGTGACACAGTGGAGCTGACTGTCCCTCAGACAGTAGCACTGCTGCGTTATTGACTCCTACAATAATTAACTAGGATGTTAAATTACTGGATTTTATTATTGAGTTTAATAATAAAACAAAACTTTATTGATCTGGAGGAAAATATATTTTATATAATTTTTTTACAATAAAAAAACATTAAACTAGTTAAGTTGAACAAATTACCAGTGATTTAATAAATAATAATAAACTATATGAAATAAAACAGTAAAATTTAGTTGCCAGTTTTTCTTCACTTCGTGTTTTCATTTGGAGACTTTTCCCTTTTTATTTAATAATTAATTTATTTTAATCTCTTCTGTTTAATCAGAAGTCTATGAATAGAATATGTTTTATTTGTCATCAGCTGATCACTGGTGTAACAACAGACTAACGTCTCAACAGCTCTCTGGTTGTCAAACAAAAACCAAACAGGCAAAAAAATATATAAAAGAATTGTGTGAATCATCATCCAGTTGGTTTGTCATTGATGTGGATCAGCTGCTCCTGTGAATCCTCCCACAGTGTTTCATTAGCAGCTGTAACCACAGTGACTCTGATAAAACAGGAATTAGCAGAATCCATCTGATATGAAGCTGTGGTTTGAACACCACTTCCCTCCTCTTTGAAGAGGAGTCACGTATCTGTCTTCAGGTTTTTGTACAGCCTCTTCTACACTTTGTATCACTGTGTTTCTAACTGCACAGTAGTAGAGAGCTGTGTCTGCCAGGGTTAGACTGTTTATGGTCAGTTTAGTTGTTGTATCTGATGTTTCGGACTTATATCGATTTTGGAATTTTTTAGCCGTATATTGACCTGTGTTTCCTTTTGCTCCTTTATAGAGAATAAACTCAGGTGCCTGAAGGTCAGAATGATGTTTGTACCAGTAAAGGAGAACACCTCTATAACTAGTCTGATATTGACATGTGAGTGTGACAGATTCTCCTTCTCTTCTACTGACTTCACGTTGTTCAGGAGAGATTGTGTCTCCAGCTGTTAGCCCTGGAAAAAGTATAGAAAATGAAGCCGTTAGACTAAGATTGTCCATGAGGCTGAGAGGAGAAGACAGTGGAAAATGTCAGTGTACAGTGTTACTCTGTGGACAGAAACAGCTCAACTGTAGCTGACATCACCACTAGACTGTAAAGAACTCCTTAGAATACACTTTAGCTTTTAGTCATGTTGTGCAAGTCCAAGATTTTCTAGTAGAATCAAGGTTGTTGTTGTTGTTTTTGTCGCTTGATGATTTCTCCTCTAAACATGTATTGATGAAATGCTGTAAATCAGTTTAGTTTAGTAGTAAAACTCACCTATGAAGTGAGATAAAAAGCAAAAAAGAGGTAAAGCAACATGTCTTTGGAGTTGTTGAATCCAAACAGACAGCAGATGAACAATGTTGTTCCACTGCAGTAGAATGAAAAAAAACTAAAGAGCCTCTCTGCTGCACAGCCCTTCTCCTCAACATCAAGCTGATTGTGCTTTTACTTCCTCAAACGTTTGTGCTCTGGAGACACAAACAATCTGATTAGCTGAGTTGGACTGTAGTGGGCGGGGCCACACAATCACCTTTGATGTTGTGTTGTTGTTGCTGTTCCAGTTGTACGTGATTCAAACACTAGTGAGGTGTGTAGCCTGGTTGACAGTGTGTGACTCCCTCTAGTGGATGTTGTGGAGTATTGTGTCGTCTTTGCTCCAGAGCTTTTTGTTCAGAGTTGAGGTGTTTCCTGTCACTGTGGGCTGCAGAGCTCAGTAGTACACAGCAGAGTCAGACAGTTGAAGCTTCTGGATCTTCAGAGGAACTGATTTGTCGTTGACCTCATCTCCATGTCTGGATGTCCATCTGGATCTTACTGTTTTTGAGAGACGTGTCGGCAGATTCTTTGGGAGATCATTTACTTCTTGTTTGTACCAGAACAACCTGGGAGTTGTGTCACTGCTCTTAAAAGTACAGTTGAGTGTAATTGTGTCTCCTTCAGCAGCAGTGACATCTCCTGTTGGCTGCATCGCTGTGTCTTGTCCTTTACACTCTGAGGAAGAACAGAACATGCAGAGGAAGAGATGAATGAATAAAGATGGTTGGTCTGTCTGTCTCAATAACCATGTGCAATAACTGTTTTGTACAGTTCACATATATCATGTACACACACAACACACATAAGAAAACGCAAAATATAATTATATAAAAAATAAAATCTGTTTATATATATATTATTAATAATGATATTTTTTTTGTAAAACAAATTCAACGGTGTTAGTTTTTTTATCACCAGATTAATGCTGTTGACTCAGTTCTGGTGAGGACATTGAAGTCATTTACATCTGTTTAACAGTCGATGTAAATGTAAATCCGGTCGACCAGATTCTATTTATTTATTATTTACATGACTCTGAGTGGATGAAGTCAGTTTTTCATCAACTTGGGTCCTAAACTGCTGAACTGAATCAAGAAAGCAAAGAAATCTAGAATAATATTTGCTTTAATTCGACACCTAATGGTCAGAACAAGAAACACAACTTCAGTAACAGTTTATTTCCGGCGTCTTTCAACCATTTATTCACATACATTCAGAAATTCACACATTTGCTTTAGTTTTCTGTTCAAACCATAAGGAAAAAAGGCATTATGCACAAGCGCGAAGAACACACACATAAACCAAGAGCGGCTCCTACATCAGTTTTCTAAAACATTGCAAGATGTGTCTATAGATAAGACCAAAGGATTATCATGTGCTGTTATACGGTGTCAGACTTTGAGTCATCATAGCACATCCAGTCTGAAACACCAGTCGATGGACAAACACGCTGGTTCCAAATTCTCCATACTCCTCCGCATCATAACCAGGTGACAATGGTGGAAAAGGAAAGTATAAACCACGGTTTTTACTTCTTGTTTGTACCAGAACAACCTGGGGTGTGTCACTACTCACCAAAAGTACAGTTGGTGCAATTGTGTCTCCTTCAGCAGCAGTGACATCTCCTGTTGGCTGCGCCACATGTCTTGTCCTTTACACTTTCGTGGGAATATGCTCATAGATAGATTGAGAATATAGTTAGGAATATGAACAAGAAATAAAATCTGATTTTATTTAGCCAGTTTTATTCATTGCTCCCTCACTATGTAAGTATGATTGTTAAATCTATATATGGCCAATGTTTACACATTTTTATTTTAGCCATGTTTGTGACGAAATAATGTACACAAACATGCAATAAAATATTAATTTAAAAAACTAAATAACATTTGAGTTCTGCTCGGCCAATACAGAAAGAAGCAGAGAAGCCTTTCTGTAAAAAGCGGTGGAGGCCACCACCCACCTGACAGAGCTGAGGAGCCAAACTAACTAATTCGACCAATTTAGCTGTGAAGATCCCGGGGGCTTCATCTGAGCCTGTCACCCCCAGGACCTGAGTGCACATCAGATGCACGAAAGAGTACACTAGTGACTTTTTAAAAAATAGCAACTAATACATAAGTACCTTTATAACCTGCTTTTAATAAATGCTTTTTATCAGTAAATATATACCCACCGCAGTTGTGGATGGTGTCATCCAGCCAACTTGACCTCCAACCTCTGAAACAATTGAACACCTGCAGCTGTAAATATTCTACACACTCAAATCCTAAATTACTTCAGATAAAAGTAGTTCAAGTATTAGCAAAACAATCATATTTCACACTGCATTACAAAGGAGGTGATGATGATGATGATGAAGAAACACTGTCTGCTGCCACAGGTACCGAGATCAGAGACAGCCCTACTGAAGTAAAAGTCTTAATATCATGTACAGCTACTGGCAGTGCTCTACCAATTCACATTCACTTTACACATTCTTGAATGGAATTTGGGTTCCAACATGTGCAGTGAAGTGATGAGCAAAAGATAATGGACAACCAACTAGCTTTATTCTGGTCATTCAACACTCCTGGACATCACAGGAGGAGGCTCCATCAATTCCCTGGCACAGCTTAACACGGTAGAATTTTCAGTCAATACCATGTTAAATCTGTATGTAGAACTGTAGGGATAAATGTTGTATGTTTCCCAGTTACCAGTACAGAAGTTTATATAAAGTCCACCCCCATAAAAGACAATCACAAAAACTGAGGAAGAAATGGTCAACCTGGATCTCAGATTTGTAAAACAGACCTAGAAATGATCTATTACTGGGCAGCCAGTTGAGTGGTTGCATTGTCATGGTGAAATAGGTAAAATATTGGAAATATGTTAAGGTTAAAGGTCACAAAACCTAACAGATGTTTTGTGCTTTAGGGAATAGAGAAGAACCATATCACATGAATTTATCTTCATGTATGCTTTATATCATGTGGAAAATGTTCTCTCTGATGATGCAGCTAGAGATAGGGAGAACATAGGCATAGTCAGTAATGGTTTTCAACTTCTTTGAAAGCAGCCATCGTTTGTGGTTGGAGTTTAAAACATTTCTTGCAGCTATGTCCTGTCTGCAGTGTTACTGAGAGAGAGTCGCTGAAAGGCACGTCTCAGGTCATTTTAGCTGCGTCTCCAATGAAATTCCTGTCAAGGTGCAAAGGAAGGTGTGGGGGAATCCACATTCATGGGATGTTCCTTTTTTGCTGCTTAGCAGTGACCACCGATCTCTCTAGAGCTGCTGTTTTTCATGCCATCTTGGTTGAATCTCCTCTGGGAAGTTCTTCTGTAACCAAGTCCACTGCTTCGCATAAAACTCACATCACCTTAGGTCATGACTAGAATAATCCACAGAGAACATTAGAAACCAGACCACGACAATTTATAATTATTAGTTTCTGGTGGATTTATCTTTAGCATTTTCTATTTTCCCACTTTGTTTTTTTCACTTCATTTAATCTTTGTTTTAGGTAAATGCATTTTGGGGTCACCAGCAGGGGTGCTGCAGCACCTAAGCACTTACTGCAGTGCTGCCTGAGGGCTACAGACCCAGCAGTTTTAAAAAGGACTTGAAACTTTCCTTTTTCCAAATCATGTAATTTTAAACATTATTTCTATTGTTGTTCTCTCTTGTGATAAACAGTATTTGTTACTTTGTCTGTTTTGTTATGTTGTGTGTATTTAGCAGCACTTTGAGTTTGCTTTCAAAAAATGTAAAGTGCATTATAAATAAATCTAATGTGTGTGTGTATTATTATTATTATTACTATCTCATACTCATCACATCCTGTGTAACAGAGCAGCTCATCATTAGCCTAATGAGCCACAGTGAATGAAGAAGATGAGAGTGAGAAAAATCAGTGTGTGTTTCTTTAGTTTTTCATGAGTGTCTTGTGTAATGAATCTCATCATCCAGTTGGAATTTACATCCATTTGATGTGGATCAGCTGCTCTGTGAATCCTCCTGATGTTTCATTGGCAGCTGTAACCACAGTGACTCTGATAAAACAGGTGTAAGAATCCATCTGATATGAAGCTGTGGTTTGAACACCACTTCCTCCTCTTCAGAAGGAAGTCCAGTATCTATCTTCAGGTTTTTGTACAGCCTCTTCTGCACTTTGTATCACTGTGTTTCTAACTGCACAGTAGTAGGGAAGGCTGTCTGCCAGGGGTTAGACTGTTTATGGTCCTAGTATGGTTGTTGTATCTGATGTTTGGACTATTATGGAGTTATTTGTGTGATGAGCGAGATATAGTCATAACCCTTCTCCTGATCCTTCTCCTTTATACAGGAGATAAACTCAGGTGCCTGAAGGTCCAGAATGATGTTTGTACCAGTGAAAGGTAAATATCTGTATAACTAGTCTGATATCGACATGTAGGTGTGACAGATTCTCCTTCTCTTCCACTGGCTTCACGTCGTTCAGGAGTTGTGTCTCAGCTGTTAGTCCTGGAAAAGTGATATGAAAATGAGGCATTGAATATGAATTGTCCATGAGGCTGAGAGGAAGCATTGAAAATATCGGTGTACAGATACTCTGTGGACAGAAACGAAAAGCTCATGTCAGGCCCAGCATCACTGCCACTGGAACTGTAAGAACTCCTTAGAATACACTTTAGCTTTTTAGTCATGTTGTGCAAGTCAGGGTTTTCTAGTAGAATCAAGGTTGTTGTTGTTGTTTTTTGTCACTTGATGATTTCTGTCCTCTAAACATGCTTGTTAGTATAAGAAATGCTGTAAACCAGTTTAGTTTAGTAGTAAAAACTCACCTATGAAGTGAGATAAAAAACCACAAGGAGTAAAGAAACAGCATGTCTTTGGGTTGTTGAATGAAACAGACAGCAGATGAATATTTGTTCCACTGCAGTAGAATGAAAAACAAAAGAGCCTCTCTGCTGCACAGCCCTTCTCCTCAACATCGAAGCTGATTGTGCTTTACTTCCCTCAATTTCTGCTCTGGAGACTTCAAATAATCGAGATTGGCTGAGTTGTAACGCTTGGACTGTAGTGGTGAGGCCACACAATCCTGCCTGATGTTGTTTGCTCAGTCAGGGTCAACTGTGTGTCTTTTCTATTTGTTGCTCAGTGTTTGTGTTGCTGTTGTCATCAGTCCAAGAAATTGGGTGTTATGTCTCTTCATGTTTGGACATTGCTTGCCAATTGTCCCAGAGAAGTCAGTGTTGGGTTTAGGTGTTTTTACTCTGTATATTAATGATATATGTAAAATCTGAGTTTTGAATTTTGTCTTGTTTTGCTGGCGACACAAATATTTTCTGTTCTGGGGAAAACTTACAAAAAATGACAAAAGGGCATTAAGCTACAGAAATAACAATAACAGGAAATACGAAGAAAACAAGAAAGATATAATCCAAACATATAGGTGAAAGTCAATCAAGGCATATAATAGGCGATCCTTCAAAATAAAATAAGCAGACATCGAGGATAAAAATGAATCAAAGTCAGAACCAGAGGTCCACATACCTCGTTCCACTTTGCAAGGGGGCAGATCCAGAACAACCAGTTGGCGTCTAAAGAAACATCATCTGCCTCTAATAACAATAAAGAGAGGTAGAAAATGGACTGTAGGAACCTAACAGACATATCAGAATAAAATACTGAATCCAAAGGAAAACTTCCTCAGGAAATCACAATGTTTCTGACAAAGGGCGGCCAGCAGCACACACACCGTGTAAACATAAACAACAGAAATGTAGTGAGGATGCAGGTGAGGAGCTGACAGCGCTCACCAATCTCTCCCTTTCTCCTGATACCAAAAAACACAAGACCAAAACAAAAGTGGCACTAGATGACGATCCAAAGACCATTTACTGACATTTAATCGAGAGCCACATATATCAGTTTACTGTCATTCACTGGTTATTGTTTCTCTCCACATCTAGTGTATTAATGTGTGTGTTTTGTATTATGTATATAAATTAATCACATTAGAGTTTCATAAAAACAAAGTCAGGGAAAGGCACATGTGTCTATAGGATTCCAGGCATGAACATCTAAAACCACAGGAAGCTTGGTGTTGTATTTATCATTTAAAGAAAGGGCTGGAAGTTTATAAGTTATTCTTCTTCTCACACATGTGAGTGTCTGTATGTTCACACTGAGCGTCTGGAAGCGACCACAGCGCCCGGAAGTCATTATTTCTCTGGGTAGAAGGACGGTGAAACCGGTGAAAGGCAATTCTCCGGCAGCGGCGTCTTCAGCGACCAGGCGAAAAAGGAGAAGTTAAAATCCAGTTAACCTCAAGAGACTCTATAGATAGAGAGATATTAAGAATGTGTGGGAAGCAACTGATATATATGTCAAACTAGAAACTAAACTCCTGGTTATCAAGAGACATTGGTTGAAAATTGGTCAACTTTTTCTCACAAGTTGGAAAGTTTATCAAGATGTATTTATCCAGCGTGTTCATTGGCTGTTCCAAACAAAGCTGTTAAAAAAAATCAACCTGATCAATTTTGATTATAATTGGTAGAAAAAGATCCACTACATCAAAAAGCTGAACTGATGAAGGATTACAAAGATGGCTGACCTACAAGCAACTGACTTTGATTCTAAATAACGGAACGATATAAAACTGAATTGGTTGAAAAAATTTGTTAATAGTAACAGGTTTGGTATCATATCAGGACAATTTTCAGGAATTCTGGAGATTTTGATTTTTATTAAAATGTGAAATTTTACCAGGAATGACTGGTGTCAATGGGCTAATTAGGGGCTAAGTCCTCACAAGTACACAAAAAGATGAGAAAAGTTGTCTTAACAACATACAAAACATTGTTGAGGTTTTTAGTGAAACCCTAAAGTGGAAACAACACCAATCGTTAAATACGAAAAACACAGAAGGAATCTCTAAATGGACTAATTCTGTTTTGTTTTCTGGGTGTAAATAATTGACGGGATAACTTCCGCCTGAAGTACCAACACATTGCAACCGTTTGGACTGACTTGGTTCAGCTCACAAGGCAGTTAGTTCTGACTGATCAGCAGCCAGTTGATAGGCGTCAGTGATTGACTTGAGTGTGGTATTCCATCTCCTGGATTGCTGCTCATTTGTGCTAATTTCATGTGTAGCTCACTTTACCATTGTTATTTTCAGAGGCGCTTGGATTAACAACACTACCTCCCTGTTAAACATATGATTAATTAGATAATGGAAAATGATATTTGATCAAAATCGATCTACCAATACAGTGTTGGCTAATTATTGTATTCTGTTGGCATTTATTGATAATTAGTGATTGTTGATTCATTTTTCTTTCAGTGTAAATATGTCACTTCCTGATACATGGGCCTTCAACTGTAGATAGGTCCTTAAACTGTTGACAATCAGGTGACCTGAGGGCTGCTCTGTCATTAGCTCAAATCCAATCGGTGTTGTTTACCTTCTTGTTTTGTGGAGTTGTGATTGATTTCTCAACACCTGTCAATCAAAAACTTAGCTAGCCAGAGGTCCAGAGTGTGTGTAGAGGCGACTGTCTGGCCTTCAATCAGGTGACAAATCGCCTTGAAGATGTGACCAGATACAACTTTGGAGAAAATTAATGAAATATCTTTTTTTTTTTTCTTTTTACGAAACATCCTTTCATACAGGTTCACTTAGAAAAAACAAGGATGAAGGCTTATTTGAAGACCAACCCTGATTAAAGCTGCTGCTGAATCATGGTAGGTCGCTGTTTATTTTACTTGCTTTTTTTTGTCCTTTGCCAATCCACCTATATGATTCTTGTGGGCACCAGATCCAGTCCTCCTCCCATAACCAGCATCACCTTCTCACGGACATGACATCCACCTCTCCTCATCAGTCACACCAGTCTTTGGTGTAGATTTGATCCCATCTCACCTTTGAATCTCATATCAAACACCTCTGCAGATCTACCTTCCACCACCTCAGAAATATTGTCAAACTCCACCCAAATCTCTCATCTTATCGGATTAACGAAACTAGTCCCGCGTCTTTGGCAGCTTCTCCTCCGGGCCTAGAGCTGCTGCAATGCACTTCTCATAGGACCCATAGTAAGCTTACCTTCAGCAGCTACAACTGGTCCAGAACAGCTGCTGGGATCCTGATGAAATGAAAATCCTAACACATCATCACTCCAAGTCCCATCACTCACTTTTTGGCCCCATCTCCACAGAGTCCAGGATAAAATCTCTCTTGTCCTCATCAGTGCATCTATATGGCCTTACCGACCTACCTTAAAGAACTGCTCATCCCACAAACCCCTACCACGATTCCTCCGCTCCATAAACTCAGACTATCTCCTCTTTGCCCTGGACCAAGCTCAGCGCCTGTGGGTGACAGAGCCTTCTGTGCTACTGCACCCCACCTATGTGTGACCCCACTGAGGGGCATAAACTCTTTGGAAAATATTCTCAGCAGCAGAGAGTGCTGGTGCTGAGAAGAAAAAACAAGCTCAGCTGCACTTAACTCATAACTACGCTACACTTCAAGTCAATCATAGCCTACATGTAGTATACGCTTGATATGAGTCTCATTATTGAAATAAAGAGAAATCGCCCAAACACAACACAATGAGGCGTTTGATCAGTTATCAATCAAAAACTTTTAAGTCAGGCTGAACTAGAATATATTAAGGTAAATATAAAAAATCACCAACACACAACAATAGAAAGATGTATAGTCTATGTAACAGAGTCTGTATGGTAACTGTCCATGGTGCTGATCATCTTGGCAACAGTAAACAATTGTCTCAGCTGTCCATGCGCTGTGGGTGCTACAGATGCTGTAAGTAAATATGCGGCTGTGGTAGCAGCATTTATAAGTGTCTTAACATCTGCGTACAACTCCATGTGGCCTTCTGTGTCCGGGTTGGTATGATGAAGCTCCTCATTGGCTGCAAATGTCCAGACTGTCCATCAATTAGATTTAGACTGTTTGCAGCTATGTCCTGTATCTTCGGTGTTACTGGGAGAGTCGCTGAAGAGCGTCTCTGATCTTTTTAGCTGCGTCTCAGTGGTCCCTTAAGGGGTGCAAAGGAGGGTGGAGAATCCATTCAGGATGTTCCTGGTTTGCTGCTGTAGCCATTGACCAACCTCTCTAAGAACTGCTGTTTTCATGCCATCTTGGTCAAATCTCTCTTTAGTTCTTCATAACCAAGTCCCTGTATAAAACTCCATCTTTCTGAATGGGCTAGAATAATTACACTGAACATTAAGCCAAGCGAGCAATTTATAATTATTAGTTTCCAGTTAACTTTTGGCATTTCTTTTTCCACCTTTGTTTTCACTTCATTTAATCTTTGTTTTAGGGTAAATACATTTTTGGGGTCACCAGCAGGGAACTGCACCTTTTTAAGCACTTACTTGCAGTACTGCCTGAGGGCACCACAGACCCCCAACCAGTTTTAAGAAAAGGACTTGGCTTTCTTTTTTCCAAATCATATATTTTAAACATCATTTCTGTTGTTGTTCTCTTGTGATAAACAGTATTTGTTGCTTTGTCTGTTTTATTACGTTTATTATTGTTGTAGCCTTGAGTTTGCTTCAAATGTAAGTGCATTGTCATCTAAAATCTCTATTAATATTATTATTATTATTGTCTCATACCTCATCATCACTGTGTAACAAGGAAGCAGCTCGTAAGTAAGCCTAGCTGACCTGATGAATGAAGGATGAAGTGAGAAAGAATCAGTGTGTTTCTTTAGTTTCATGGTGTCTTGTGTGTGTGAATCATCATCCAGTTGGTTTGTCATTGATGTGGATCAGCTGCTCCTGTGAATCCTCCCACAGTGTTTCATTGTGGCTATAACCACAGTGACTCAATCAAACAAGGTTGGCGATCCATCTGAAGTATGAAGCTGTGGTTTTGAACACCCTTCACCTCTATACTGAAGAGAATCCGTATCTGTCTTCAGGTTTTTATTTTTAGCCTCTTCTACATTTTTTTGTCACTGTGTTTCTAACTTACAGTAGTAGAGGTATGTCTGCCAGAGGTTAGACTGTTTATGAAGTACAGTTTGTTGTTGTAGGTGATGTTGGGACTAGAAATGATCGACCTTGGAATTTTTCAGCAGTATGTTGGCCTTAATAAATCCTTTGCTCCTTTCCAAGAATAAAAAAACTCCAGGTGCCTGAAGGTCAGAATGATATTTGCTTGTACCAGTATTTTATTATTATTTTGTTAAAATTCCATGACTCCCTTTATTGCACAGTGTATAGAATAGGAAATATGCAACATACACACACTCATTAATCTTGTGTGAATTTTGGGCCCATTGACTCCCATTATAAACACATATTTTTGACGCAGTGTTATCCAGACATATTTCATGAGAAAATACTTTGTTCATGAAAACCTAATAAATCAAAGCCTCTACCTTCAACATACACGGAAAACAGGTTTCAGGTGTAATGATCCCCATAATCCACCAGGGGCAGCACAGCTTCAATTCTGAAGTTGATGAAAAAGATTTGATGCAGTGAAAGTGAAAACAATGTTATATATCACATTTTTATTACACTTTTATCAGACTATATAAATTTTTGGGTACTGGAGGTAAAGTGCACAGTTACTCTAGTACTCAAAAATAATGATGCATCAAATCAATGTTGTTATCAGTTATTGAGCCAGAAGTCAAAAGGGCTGCCTTGTAATAGCCTCATCTGATATTCTACTTTACTTTTTTTTACTCATTTTTGGAAAAATTGCATATTTTTGTGTTTTCCCATTAAAAATCAAGGGGTTTCATGACAAAATGGCATAAAATTATAATAAAATAATAAAGATTTTTATCTATGATTAGATCTGCCAGAAGTTGCTGAAAAAGATTTGTTGATGCAGTGAAAGTGAAAACAATATGACATTATATATCGCGTTTTTATTACGCTTTTTATGAAGGTGTCAGTTTTTGGGTCCCCAAAGAGTTAAACAGTGTATATGTTCATTTAAAAAGGTGCCTCAAGGGTTAATCAGTTCTTTGTAAAATGTTGGTCCTGAGCAACAAAAACTATCCTGAATCCAGGACCAGATGGAGACCACATGGATCAAACTAGTGAAAGAATCCCCTCAGTATTTATTGTGTTGAAAAGCAGTGGAGGAAAATGGAAATCATCAACATAGTAAAACAGTGCAAAATACATGTACAGGCTACAATGGCATTGATATGTCATTATTAAAACATCATTGAGGGCATATCAAAGCACTAGCACACTATCTGCAGTTTGTCTTTTCCAAACTGAACATTTTCCAAACCAGATGAAAACCCTTTTGAGAGTGGTTCCCTCTATACAAAACCTGAGTAAACACAACTTTACAAACTACAGACCTGTCTCCAATACTGCTGCAGTTCTCAACAATACTGGAAAAGCTTTTCAACAACAGAACTGATGCATAAATTTGGAAAAACACCAACTATTTTCAGAGAGAGAGTCAGTGTGGGTTTAGGCCAGCAGATCCAATTACAGGCAATAATAAGAATCAGCTGAGAGTACAGATGTAATAGACAAGAATAAACATGCAATAAGGAGAATTCATCCATCTGGAAAAAAGCCTTTGATACAATCAACCATAGATACTATTCAATAAAACTAGGAAAATACAGGATAAGGGGACTGGTTGGACTGGGAAAGACTTATTTGAAGGACAGCAGCAGTTTGTAAGTTGGGAAATCACTGCTCTGAATATTTGGACATTGCAGGTGGCCCCAGAGTCAGTATTGGGCTAATTGTTTATCTTGTAAAATCAATGACATGAGTCAAGAAGTGTCCTGATTGATTAAAATTGGTTAATTTGGCAGATGACACAAATATTTTTGGTTCAAGGTGAAGACATTCATCAAGTAGAAACAGTTATAAACCAGGAAATGAAAAAACTTCAAATATGGTTAGAGCTGGAATAAATGATTAGATGTAAGTCACCGACTAAGTTGTATTTATTTGGTGAAAACTTACCTGATAAACACAACGGTGAGAATAATAGAAACAAGATGGGGTTAAAACTGAAGAGAGCTGCACAAAACTGGGGTTACAAGTAGGCTGACAAGGCTGAGTTGGAAACCACACATCAAAACATGTCCAGTCCAAAGTTCAGAAGCAATGCAGTCATACAAAAGCTAAACTATTACTGGGTCACAATTCACTTGGCGCCCTCTACTGTTCACTGGTTTTACCATATTTACATTGTGTGCTGAGGGTTTGGGAAACGCACAAACCTTCATTACAGTCACCACCATCCTGCAGAAAAACTAATAAGGATATTCACAAGCTCAGCTACCTGCAACACACAGATCCACTTTTATACAAGTCAAAACTACTGAAATTCACTGACTTAACCGTATCTTAGCAAACAGCAATCCATCGTAGTATAAGGTAAAAACAGACAATTACTGGAAAATATTCAACATTTATTCAAGATAGGGAGGATGTTATCAATTAAGAGGAGAACATAGATTCAAAATCTTAAATAGACAAACAACTGAAAACTTTCTGCCCATATCATAACGATTATCAAACTGTGGAACAATTTAAGTGAGGAGCTCAAGGTAAGTCCAAATAGTAACCAGTTCAAATAATGCTTAGAAATGTGTTGTTACTTAGTACAATGAAAACTGATCATTACTTGGTATTGATGATTATTGATCATTACTCCTTCACCGATATGGCCTGGTGTTGATGAGAGGCGAAGAAGACCATGTGTATATGTGTCTGTGTGGAGAATGTGGATTTGTGTATATGTATGTGTGTGTGTGTATATATGTAAAAATAATAATAATAATAATTTAGACAAGGGGCTGGGAGCTAACAAGCTAATGCTTCTTTTTGAATATGAAGCTGATTTTTCTTTTTTCTGGGTTTTTATTATTTTGTACCCTCAGTTTCATTTTCTATATTATGTTGAACAACAATTTTGTTTTTAGTAGAGATTGTAAGCCTTGTACTATTTACTATTGAAATAAAACAGCACAAACAAACAATAAATTTAACTTATTTACAGTTGTTTATATATTGCGATTGTGTTTGTGATTCATTCATTCATTATAATATTTTCTGCATTCGTTACCAAGACTAATGGTTTTATCAACAGTCAACTTGACATCATGTGAATAATGTTGACCAATATTCTTAGTTTTTAGAATGACGTACTTCCACACTTACTAGTCCTGTTCCAGTTGTCGTGATTCAAACACTAGTGGGTGTGTAGCCTGCGTCTCCTCGTCTTTGGTGGTTCTCAGAGGGCGGTGGCAGCATGTATATAAAGGTGAATAGGAGGCGTCCCGAGTGTTGTTGAGCTTTGGCTTCTCACAGGATATACCAACTGACTTAGATATGTCGTCTCTGACACTTGGTAAACCTCTACAAAGCTCTACATGTTGCTGAGGACAGTGGACAACAGGGCTTAATATCGGTGGCCCTAATGACCTGATAATGAAGAGGATGAAGTGAGAAAGTCGGTGTGTGTTTCTTTAGTTTTTTCATGGTGTCTTGTGTGAATCATCCATCCAGTTGGTTTGTGTCATTGATGTGGATCAGCTGTAGAATCCTCCCACAGTGTTTCATTAGCTTGGCTGTAACCACAGTGACTCTGATAAAACAGAATTAGCGAATCATCTGATATGAAGCTGTGGTTTGAATTCCACTTCCCTCCTCTTTGAAGGAGTCCGCATTATCTGTCTTCAGGTTTTTTGTACAGCCTCTTCTACACTTTGTATCACTATTGTTTCTAACTGCACAGTAGTAGAGGCTCTGCCAGAAGATTAGACTGTTTGTAATTGACTTAATTTGTTTTACCTTTTCTTCCAGGACTGATGCTCGACCTTTTCGAGAGAGAATATCTCAAGGTGCCTGAAGAACCAGAATGATGTTTGTACCAGTAAAGTAAAACACCACTAGCACTAGTTATCATATTGACATGTGTGAGTGTGACAGATTTCTCCCTTCTCTTCCACTGACTACGTACGTTCAGGAGAGATTATGTCTTGACTAGTCCTGGAAAAGTATAGAAAATGAAACCGTTAGACTAAAATTTGTCCATGAAATTTGAGAAGGGAGAGAAGATGAAAATGTCCAGTACAGTGTGTTACTCTGTGGACAAGAAACAGCTCAACAGCTGCTTCAGCTGACATCACCACCTAGATTCTCCTTAGAATACACTTTAGCTTTTAGTCATGTTGTACAAGTCCACAAGATTTTCTAGTAAGTCAAGGTTTATTTGTTGTTGTTTTTGTCCTTGATTTCTCCTCTAAACATGTATTGATAGGAAATGCTGTAAAACCAGTTTAGTTTAGTAACGTAAAACTCACCTATGAAGTGAGATAAAAAGCAAAGAGTAAGCAGCATGTCTTTTGGAGTTGTTGAATCCGACAGACAGCAGATGAACAATGTTGTTCCACTGCAGTAGAATGAAAAACTAAGAGCCTCTCTGCCTGCACAGCCCTTCCTCAACATCAAGCTGATTGTGCTTTACTTCCTCAAACGTTTCTGCTCTGGAACTTCAAACAATCTGATTGGCTGAGTTGGACTGTGAGTAGGCGGGGCCACACAATCCTTTGATGTTGTGTTGTTGTTGCTGTTATTTAGTTGTCGTGATTCCAAACACTGATGATTGTATAGCCTGGTTGACAGTGTTAGCTGACTCCTCTGATGGATGTGTTGTGGGTATTGTGTGATCTTTGCTCCAGGCTTTTTGTTCGGTCCAGGTGTTCCTGTCTGTGGGCTGCAGAGCTCAGTTGGACTGTAGTGGAACACACAATCACCTGATGTTGTTTGCTCAGTCAGATTCAACTTTATTTTGGTTTTCAATATATCAAATCAATTTAAATGCTAATTGTATGAAACTTTGTAGGATTTTTTTATTGTTATTTTTAAATTCACTGACCCTCTATTTCCACGATTATTATAGAATAGGAATACTGGCGATACACACACTCTTTAACCTTTCATTCAAGTTTGGGCCATTGACTCCATTATAACCACACATTTTTGGCGTACTGTAATCCTGACATGTATTATAATAGTTTTTCTCCATGAATACCTAATAAATCTAAGCTTCTACTAAATGTGAAAATTTAAGTTTGAAATGAAAAGAAATGATATTAAGACATTGCTTTAGTATTAAGAGGTGACTAGTAGCCTGTTTATTATACTCCAGTTGTTATGTTGGGCTACATTGTAAAATGTTTAGAGTTGAATAATATTACATTATCTGCATGATGTATGTAAACTTTTAATTTGATGTGATGTTGTTGGGAAATGGTTTCTAGGATACCAGTTTAGTTATTTAACTGCAGCACTTTTGCACTGATAGATTAACTTTTAATAACAACTGTGATATTTAATTAAGATGTGATGTGGTAAGTTTAGAATATTTATTTAAAATAAGACAGCGTCGTGCCTTTATATTAATTGTCTTTACGAGCGTTATCAACCTACCTGCACCCATTACCTGCTCACCTGCTACCTTCCAACCTACAACACACCAACTCTGTTTATAGATGAAAGAAGAATTGAGTAAGTCCTACTACGTCCTTCAAGTACACTTGACCAGGCTGTTTTTTCAAGTTTAAGGCAAGAGCTGAGAAAGTTACAAAACCCTACATCACTTTGACAGTTTTTCATGTGAGGCTACGTGTGGAAAAATGCTTATGGGTTTGGGCCACTACAACACACCCTCATTTATCACACATGGATGTTGACAGAAAGAAAAAGTATATGAAATGGAAGGATTAATTGGAAACTGGAGGAATTAATTACCACCTGAGTGACTGATTGTTCTATATGCTGATGTCACATGCTGACACATTGTTGGAAATGCCACCGCCTGAGGAAGAGGATAAAGGCAACAAACAGGGCGTGCACCAGAAGCAGGATTTGAGGGGTGGTTGTTGTAATGGTGGCTCTGAGCTTTGGACTTCGCCCAGGGGCCCGGTTTTTACCAGTGAAGACAAATTTGAAATTCTGTCATTTGGATTTGAATCTCATCCCCTCCTTTTTCAGATTCTTTTCTGCAACATTTTTCAGCGATCTTTTTCAACCATTTATTCACATCGTTCAAGAAATTCACATTTGCTTTAGTTTTTCTCGTTCATTTGCAACCATAAAGGAAAAGGCCTTGTTATGCACAAGCACTTAAAGAACATAAACCAAGAACGGCTCCCTACATCCAGTTTTAAAACGTTGCAAGATATTGTCTATAGATAAGACCAAAGTTATCTGTGTGTATTGTCGGTGTGAACTGAGTCATCATAGCACATCAGTCTGAAACACCCAGTCGATGGACAAACACACCCGCTAGTTCAGAATTCTCCACCTCCCTCGCATCACTTAACCAGGTGACAATGGATGGAAAAGGAAAGAGTATAAACCACGGTTTTTACTTCTTGTTTGTACCAGAACAACCTGGGGAGTTGTGTCATCTTCTCTTAAAAGTACAGTTGAGGTGTAATTGTGTCTCCTTCAGCAGCAGTGAGCATCTCCTGTTGGCTGCATCGCTGTGTCTTGTCCTTTACACTCAAGTAGGGCATATATCATAGATAGATTGAATATAGTTTAGGAATATGAACAGAAATAAAATCTGATTTTTATTTATTGATTTATTCATTCGCTACTCCTCACTGTGCGTATGATTGTTAAGTCTATATATGGCCAATGTTTACACACATTTTATTTATACATATTTGTGACAATGTGTACACAAACATGCAATAAAATATTAATTTAAAAAACTAAATAACATTTGAGGTTCTGCTCAGCCAATAGAAAGAAGGCAAGAAGCCTGTACCAAAACGGGTGGAGGGCCACCACCACCACCTGACAGAGGCTGAGGCCGGCCAAAACTGTGAGAGTAGAGCCAGTGGCTGAAGATCCCAGGGGAAGCTTCATCTGGGCCTGTCACCCCCCAGAGCACAAGTGCCTACATCAGATGCAAGAGTACACTAGTGACTTTAAAAAAATATAACTAATACATAAATATATATAGCCTACTTTTTAATAAATGCTTTTTTAACAAATAAATATATATACCCACCCACACTTGCAGTTGTGGATGGTGTCATCAATAACTTCAGCCTCAACCTCTGGGAAACAATTGAACACCTGCAGCTATAAATATTCCACACTCCAGATCGTTAGCTTCAGATGGTAGTTCCAAAGTATTATGATGAAACAGTGTACTTTTCCTGCATTACAGGAGGATGATGATGATGATGAAGAAACACTGTCTGCTACCACAGGTAGAGATCAGAGAGAGACCTACTAAGTAAGTCTTAATATCATGTACAGCTACTGTGGCAGTGCTCTACCCAATTCACATTCCTTTACATTCTTGAATGGAATTTGGAGTTTGACATGGCACTGCACAGTGAAGTGATGAGCAAAAGATAATGGACAAACAACTAGCACATTCTGAATCAATTTCACACTCCTGGACATCACCCAGGAGGGCTCCATCAATTCCCACAGCACAGCTTAACACAGTTAGAGATTTTTCAGTCAATACCATGTTAGAAATCTGTATGTAGAACTGGCAAGGGATGAAATGTTGCTATGTTTCCCAGTTACCAGTACGAGATTTATATAAAGTCCCACCCATAAAGACAATCACAAAAAGAAACTGAGAAGGAAATGGTCAACCTGGATCTCCAGATTTGTAAAACAGACCTAGAAATGATCTATTACTGGAACATAACCAGTTGAAGTAGTTTGCATTGTCATGGTGAAATAGAGTGGAAATATTGGAAATATATGTTAAGGTTGGAACTATATCACAAAACCTAACAGATGTTTTTTTGTGTGCTTTAAGGGAATAGAGAAAGAACCATATCACACATGAATTTATCTTCATGTGTGCTTTATATGTGTGGAATAGACTGTTCTCTCTCAGATGATGCAGCTGAGATGAGGAGACACAGACATAGTCTGATGAGTTTTCACCTTCTTTGCAGAAAACATTGGCAAATGCGTTTGTAAGATGGAGTTTAGAGCATGTTTGCAGCTATGTCACCATAACGGTGTTACTGGGAGAGTCATGCTGAAAGGCGTCTCTGATCTTTTTTAGCTGCGTCTTGAGTCAGGTCCCTGTCCAAAGTGCAAAGGAAGGTGGAGGAATCCACATTCCGCGGGATGTTCCCTGGTTTTGCTGCTGTATTGACCAGCGTCTCTCTCCTAAGAGCTGCTGTTTTCATTTGCCATCTTGGGTCAAAATCTCCTCTTTAGTTCTTCTGTAACCAAGTCCACTGCTTCATAAAACTCCATCACTATGAATGTGACTAGAATAATTACACAGAGACATTAAACCCAGAACACAACAATTTATAATTATTAGTTTCCAGATTAACTTTTAGCATTTTTTCTATTTTTCCAACTTTATTTTTTTCACTTCATTTAATCTTTGTTTTAGGAGTAAAATACATTTTTGGGGTCCTGGCAGGGGTGCTACAGCACCTTTTAAAGCACCCCTACTTCCCCGCGGTACTGCCTGAGGGGGCACCACAGACCCCTGACAGTTTTAAAAAGGACTTGAAACTTTTCCTTTTTTCCAGGAAATCGTATCATTTTAAACATTATTTCTATTGTTTGTTCTCTTGTGAGTAAACAGTATTTGTTGCTTTGTATGTGTTTTATTATGTTGTTGTGTGTATTGTAGCACTTTGAGATTTGCTTTCAAATGTAAAGTGCATTATAAATAAAATCTATTATTATTATTATTATTTTTTATTATTATTATTACTGTCTCATACTCACATCATCACTGCAATGTAACAGAAGCAGCTCATAAGTGGCCTAATAATGAGCCACAGTGAATGAAAGAGGATGGTAGTGAAAGAATCAGTGTGTGTTTCTTTTTAGTTTTTCATGGTGTCTTGTGTTGTGGAATCAGCCATCATCCAGTTGGTTTGTCATTGATGTGGATCAGCTGCTCCTGTGAATCCTCCCACAGTGTTTCAGCTAGCTTGGCTAGTAACCACACGTGACTCTGATAAAAACAGGAATTAGCGAATCATCTGATATATGAAGCTGTGGTTTGAACACCACTTCCCTCCTCTTTTGAAGGAATCCGCATTATCCTAATCTTCAGTTTTTGTACAGCCTCTTCTACACTTTGTATCACTGTGTTTCTTTGCACAGTAGTAGAGAGCTGTGTTCTGCCAGGGTTAGACTTGTTTCCTTCCGTCAGTATAGTTGTTGTATCTGATGTTTTTGGACTGATGTCGATTGTTGTTGTATTGAGCAGGAATTATAGTCATAACCCTTCTCTGATCCTTCTCCTTTATACAGAATAAACTCAAAAGGTGCACTGAAGGTCAGAATGATGTTTGTACCAGTGAAGGTAAAATATCTGTATAACTAGTGCTGATATCGACAATGTGGAGTAACGACAGATTACTCCTTCTCTTCCACTGACTTCAAATCGTTCAAGGGAAGATTGTTGTGCCAGCTGTTAGTCCTGGAAAAAGTATAGAAATGAAGCCCGTTAGACTAAGATTGTCCATGAGGCTGAGAGGAAGGAAGACAGTGGGGAAAATGTCAGTGTACAGTGTTACTCTCTGTGGACAGAAACAGCAGCTCAACTGCTAGCTGACATCACCACTGAACTATCAAAGAACTCCCTTAGAATACACTTTAGCTTTACGTCATGTTGTGCAAGTCCAAGATTTTCTATAGTAGAAATCAAAGGTTGTTGTTGTTGTTGTTGTTGTCTTGAGTGATTTCTCCTTTCTAAACATGTATTGATGAAATGCTGCTTAAACCAGTTTAGTTTAATAAATTAGCTCACCCTATGAAGTGAGATAAAAGCAAAAGAGGTAAAAGCAACATGTCTTTGGAGTTGTTGAATCCAAACAGACAGCAGATGAACAATGTTGTTCCACTGCAGTAGAATGAAAAAAAACTAAAAGCCTCTCTGCTGCACGCCCTTCTCCTCAACATCAAGCTGATTGTTGCTTTTTACTTCCTCAAACAGAACTTTCTGCTCTGGGAGACACAAACAATCTGATTAGCTGAGTTGGACTGTAGTGGGCGGGGCCACACAATCACCTTTGATGTTGTTGCTGGAGTCAAGATTCAACTGTGTGTCTTCTTCTGTTGTTGCTCCAGTGTTTGTGTTTATGTTGTCATCCAGTCCAAAAGAAATTTGGGTGATTATGTCTACTTCATGTTTTGGACATTGCTTGTGAGTTGTCCCACAGAAGTCAGTGTTGGACCCCAAGTGTTTACTCTGTATATTAATGAGTATATGTAAAATCACGAAGGTTTTTGAATTTTTGTCTTGTTTGCTGACGGCTTCAAATATTCCTACTGTTCTGGGGAAAACTTACACAAAAATGACAAAAAAGGGCGTCGCTACAGAAATATACAATACAACAGGAAATCTGAAGAAAAAACAAAGAGGAAAAGATATAATCCAAACATATAGAGTGAAAGTCAATCAAGAAAGCATATAATGAGGCGATCCTTCAAAATAAAATAAACCCAGACATCCGAGGATAAAATGAATCCAGTTCAGAACCAGAGAGGTCCACATACCTCGTTCCGCTTTACCAAGGGAGCTAAGATCCCAGAACAACCAAGTTGGCGTCTAAAAAGAAACATCTGCCTCCTAATAACAATAAAGAGAGAGTGAAAAATGGACTGTTGGCAGGAACCTAACAGACATATCAAATTTAAAAATACAGAATCAAAGGAGAAAACTTCCTCAGTGCAATATCACAATGTTCTGACAAGGAGGCGACCCAGCAGCACACACACATGATGGTCAAACATAAACAACAAGAAATGTGATGAGGATGCAGGTGAGGGAGCTGACAGCTCACCAATCTCCTCCCTTTTATACTCTGATACCAAAAAACACAAGAACAAAAAACAAAAGTGGCCACTAGATGGCTTGATCAAAGACCATTTACTGACATTTAATCAAAAGAAACCACATATCAGTTACACTGTCATTCACACTGGTTATTGTTTCTCATCCTGGTGTGTGTGTGTGTGTGTTTTGTATTATGTGTATAAATTAATCACACGTAGAGGTTTTCATAAAACAAAGTCAGGAAACGCATTTTATGTGTCTATAAGTTCCAGGCATGAACATCTAAAACAAGTTACAGGGGAAGCTTGGTGTTGTCATTTATCATTTAAAGAAAGAGGCTGGAAGTTTATAAGTTATTCTTCTTCTCACACATGTGAGTGTCTGTATGTTCACACTGGCGTCCTAGAAGCGACCACAGCGCGGAAGTCATTATTTCTCCTAGGTAGAGGCAGCGGTGAAACCCCGGTGAAAAAGAGCCAATTCTCCGGACAGCGAGGCGTCTTCAGCGACCAGAAGCGAAAAGGAGAAAGTTAAAATCCAGTTAACTTATCAAGAGACTCTATAGATAGAGATGATAAGAATGTGTGGAAGACAACTGATATATGTCAAACTAAGCTAAACTCCTGTGGTTATCAAGAGACATTAGTTTAATTGGATTCAAGCTTTTTCTCACCAAGTTGGAAAGTTTATCAAAAAAAGATGTATTTATCCAGCGTATTCATTGGCTGTTCCAAACAAAGCTGTTAAAAAATCAACCTGATCAATTTTGATTATAATTGGTAGAAAAAGATCCACTACATCAAAAAAGCTGAACTGATGAAGGATTACAAAGATGGCGGCCTACAAGCAACTGACTTTGATTCTATAAGCGGAACATTAAAACTGAATTGGTTGAAAAAATTTGTTAATAGTAACAGGTTTGGTATCATATCCAGGATAATTTTTTCAAGAATTCTGGAGATTTTGATTTTTTTTTATTAAATGTGATTTTACCAAGGCGGCTGGTGTCAATGGGCTAGTGGGGCTAAGTCCTCCCTGCATTACACAAAAAAAGATGAAAAGTTATTGTCTTAACAACATACAAAACATTGTTAGAGTTTTTTGAAGTGAAACCTAAAGTGGAAACAACACAAATCGTTAGTAGCCACAAAGAAAACACAGAGAATCTCTAAATGGACTAATTCTGTTTTGTTTTCTGGGTGTAAATGATTGGCCGGAATCTTCCGCCCTCGTCATTTACCAACACATTACTGACCCGTTTTAGGACTGACTTGGTTCAGCTCACAGGCCAGTTGGTTCTGACTGATCAGCAGCGGGTTGATGGCGTCAGTGATTGACAGGTGTGGTATTTCCGCCTCCTGGTTCACTTGTCATTTGTGCTAATTTCATGTAGCTCACTACCATTGTTATTATTTTCAGGCGCCGCCCCGTTAACAACACTACCTCCCTGTTAAACATAAATTAATTAGATAATGGAAAATGATATTTGATCAAATCGATCCACCAATACAGTGTTGTGACTAGTGTGTATTCTGTTGGCATTTATTGATAATTAGTTGTATTTGATTCATTTCTTTCCAGTGTAAATATGTCACTTCCTGATCATGAGCGCTGACTAATAGATGTCGGTCCTTAAACTGTTGACAATCAGGTGACCTGAGGCTGCTCTGTCATTGGCTCCGTCAATCGGTGTTATTTTACCTTCTTATTTGTCGATTGTGATTGGTTCTCAACACCTGTCAATCAAAACACATCAACCCAGGGGTCCAGAGTGTGTAGAAGCGACTGTCTGGCGCTGATCAGGTGACAAGTCATGACAGATGTGACCAGATACAACTTTGGAGAAAATTAATGAAATATCTTTTTTTTTTCTTTTACCGAAAACATCCTTTCATACAGGTTCACTTAGAAAAAAAACAGGATAAAGGAGCTTGACCCAGACCAACCTGATTAAAGCTGCTGAATCATGGTAGAGTGCGCTGTTTATTTTACTGCTTTTTTGTCCTTTGCCAATCACACCTATGATTCTTGTGGGCACCAGATCCAGTCCTCCTCCATAACCAGCATCACCTTCTCTGGACATGACATCCACCTCTCCTCATCAGTCACCAGTCTTGGTGTAAGATTTGATCCCATCTCACCTTTGAATCTCATATCAAACACCTCTGCAAGATCTCCTTCCACCACCTCAGAAATATTGTCAAACTCCACCCAAATCTCATCTTATCGGGATTGTGAAAAAACTAGTCCACGTCTTTGTCTCCTCCAGACTCGACTACTGCAATGCACTTCTCATGGGGACCCATAGTAAACACCTTCAGCCTTCAACTAGTCCAGAACAGAAGCGCTGCTAGGATCCTGATGAGAGTAGGAAAATCCTAACAACACATCACTCCCGTCCTCCACTCACTGCACTGGCTTCCCATCTCCACAAGAGTCCAGGATAAAAATCTCTCTTGTCACTCATCAGTGCATCTATGGCAACGCACCGACCTACAACCAAGAACTGCTCATCCCACAAACCCCTACACGATTCCTCCGCTCCATAAGCTCAGACTATCTCCTTTGCCCCTAGGACCAAGCTCAGCACCATGGGTGACAGAGCCTTCTGTGCTGCTGCACCCCCCACCTATGTAATGACCTTCCAGACCACCTGAGGGGGCATAGCTGCGGGAGAAAATATTCTCCAGCAGGGGGTGCTGGTGCTGAGAAAAAAACAAACTCAAGCGCTGCACTTAACTCATAACTCGCTACATACAAGTCAATCATAGCCTACATGTAGTATACACACACATTGATATGAGTCTCATTAATAGAAATAAAGAGAAAATCATGAAACACAACACAATGAGGGCGTTTGATCAGTTATCAATCAAAAAACTTTTAAGTCAGAAGCTGAACCAGGAACCATATTAATTAAGCCTGCAAAAATCTTAACACACAACAATAGAAAGATGTATAGTCTATGTAACAGAGTCTGTGGTAACTGTCCATGGTGCTGATCATCTTGGCAACAGTAAACAATTGTCTCCAGCTGTCCATGTAACTGTGGTGCTGAACACTGTAAGTAAATGTCGCTGTGGTGGCAGCATTTGTAAAAAGTGTCTTAACATCTGCATTACACAACTCCACATGTGGCCTTCATGTCCGGGTTGGTGCTGATGAAGGCTCCTCATTAGGCTGCAAATGTCAGACTGTCCCAAAATATGTCCCATGGACATGCATGAGAACAGGTGCTTTACCATGTGTGGAAAATGTTCTCTCTGATGATGCAGCTGAGATGGGAGACTTACAGAACATAGTCTGATGAGGTTTTCACCTTCTTTGAAAACAGCCGTCGTTTGTAGATGGAGTTTAGACATGTTTGCAGCTATGTCCTGTCACGGTGTTACTGGGAGAGTCGCTGAAGGCGTCTCTGATCTTTTAATGGCTGCGTCTCCAGTCGGTCCCTGTCAAAGTGCAAAAAGGAAGGTGGAGAATCCACATTCACGGGATGTTCCTGGTTTGCTGCTGTATTGACCAACGTCTCTCTAAGAACTGCTGTTTTTCATGCCATCTTGGTCAAATCTCCTCTTTAGTTCTTCTGTAACCAAGTCCACTGCTTCATAAAACTCACATCACTATGAATGTGACTAGAATAATTACACAGAACATTAAGCCAGAGCAGCGACAATTTATAATTATTAGTTTTTCCAGTTAACTTTTAGCATTTTCTATTTTTCCACCTTTATTTTTTTCACTTCATTTTAATCTTTGTTTTAGGGTAAATACATTTTTGGGGTCACCAGCAGGGGGTGCTGCAGCACCCCAGCACTTACTTCCCCGCAGTACTGCCTGAGGGGGCACCACAGACCCCTGACAGTTTTAGAAAAAGGACTTGAAACTTTCCTTTTTTTTCCAAATCCTTATAATTTTAAACATCATTTCTATTGTTCTCTTGTGATAAACAGTATTTGTTGCTTTGTCTGTTTTTATTATTCGTTGTGTGTGTTGTAGCACCTTGAGATTTGCTTTCAAATGTAAAAATGCATTATAAAATAAAATCTATTAATATTATTATTATTATTGTCTCATACTCATCATCACTGTGTAACAGAAGCAGCTCATCGTGGCCCTAATGAGCCACAGTGAATGAAGAGGATGAAGTAGAGAAAAGTCAGTGTGTGTTTCTTTAGTTTTCATGGTGTCTTGTGTGTGTGAATCATCATCAGTTGGTTTGTCATTGATGTGGATCAGCTGCTCCTGTGAATCCTCCCACAGTGTTTCATTAGCAGCTGTAACCACAGTGACTCTGATAAAACAGGAATTAGCAGAATCCATCTGATATGAAGCTGTGGTTTTGAACACCACTTCCCTCCTCTTTGAAGAGGAGTCCACGTATCTGTCTTCAGGTTTTTGTACAGCCCTCTTCTACACTTTGTATCACTGTGTTTCCTAACTTGCACAGTAGTAGAGAGCTGTGTCTGCCAGGAGTTAGACTGTTTATGGTCCAGTTTTGTTGTTGTAGGTGATGTTTAGGGACTGAAATCGACCTTGGAATTTTCAGCAGAATATATTGGCCTGTAAATCCTTTTGCTCCTTTCCAAATAATAAACTCAGGTGCCTGAAGGTCAGAATGATGTTTGTACCAGTAAAGAGGCAACACCACTATAACTAGTGTCATGTCGACATGTGAGTGTGACAAATTCTCCTTCTCTTCTACTGACTTCCACGTCGTTCAGGAGAGATTGTGTCTCAACTGTTAGTCCTGGAAAAAAGTATAGAAAATGAAGCCGCGTTAGACTAAGATTGTCCATGAGGCTGAGAGGAGAAGACAGTGGAAAATGTCAGTGTACAGTGTTACTCTGTGGAAAGAAACAGCTCAACTGCAGCCTGACATTACCACTAGACTGTAAGAACTCCTTAGAATACACTTTAGCTTTTTAGTCATGTTGTGCAAGTCCAAGATTTTTCTAGTAGAATCAAGGTTGTTGTTGTTGTTGTTTTGTCACTTGATGATTTCTCCTCTAAACATGTATTGATGAAATGCTGTAAATCAGTTTAGTTTAGTAGTAAAACTCACCCTATGAAGTGAGATAAAAAAGCAAAAGAGGTAAAAGCAACATGTCTTTGGAGTTATTGAATCCAAACAGACAGCAGATGAACAATGTTGTTCCACTGCAGTAGAATGAAAAACTAAAGAAGAAACCTCTCTGCTGCACAGCCCTTCTCCTCAACATCAAAGCTGATTGTGCTTTTACTTCCTCAAACGTTTCTGCTCTGGAGACACAAACAATCTGATTGGCTGAAGGTTGGACTGTAGTGGGCGGGCCACACAATCACCTTGATGTTGTTTGCTCAGTCAGATTCAACTTTATTTTGGTTTTCAATATATCCGTCAATTTAAATCTGGTGTATGAAACTTTGCCAGGATTTCTTTTTATTGTTATTTTTTAAATTCCATGACCCTCTATTTCCACGGTGTATAGAATGGGAGATATGCAAAGCATTACACACTCTTTAACCTCGTGTCAAGTTTGGGCCCATTGACTCCCATTATAACCACACATTTTGACGTACTGTAATCTGACATGTTATAATAGTTTTTTCCATGAATACCTAATAAATCTAAGCCTCTACCTTCAAAATATCAGGAAACCAGGTTTTTGGGTCTGATGACCCCCATAATCCACCAGGGGCAGCACAGCTTCAAGCACAGCTATGTGTGTGTGTGTGTGTGTGTGTGTGTTTCAAACCATCAAAGTCAAATGTTTCTGCAGGTGCATGTTTGAAGTCAGTCACAACAGTTTGCAACCGTCTTTCATCGACTTGAACACGTCACCAACAGTCATGTGACAATAAAACCTGCAAACTTTTCAGCTCAGTGTTGATACAAACAGTGGGAGGAAGTTTGTTGCTACATGTGAGCACAAAAGATGTTGTATATACTGGTGCCACTGGTTTTGAAATTGTTCTTAAAGAAAATTCAATTTCATGTAGTGATTTTTAACCATTTCTGGCTCTGTAACTTATCATACTGCACCATAGGATTGTTGAGTGTCTCAGACTTTACATCTCCAATGAGTAAAACTGTGACCACAGCGTGATGTTTATGTTGAATAATAACATCTGACAATAATTTGATTTTTTCAAATTCAGTTTCAATCATTAAATTCCAATTTATAGCATCAAAATGTCTTAAATGATGCTGCTGTCTTGCAGTGCTCTGAGGAGAGTGGCGATATGTTAGTGAGGAAGATGTTACCAGCAGTGAGGAAGAGGAGGAATAACCACAGCCATGGTCCTCCAGAAACTAGAGGAAGTGTGTACTTGTGTCCACGGTGCAGAGGAGTGTGGAACCAGTGACCAGATGTGGAGCACGTATGCATGTAAAAATGGACCTCACGGTGGCGTGTGGGATTATGTCATTGTGGAGTGAAGCAAACGCCAAAACATGACATTTTATGACAAATAGGGCTTAGAAACATCAAAAATCTAATATTTTTGTTTTTCATCCAGTGGTTAGGTCTGAAGTTGATGAAAAAGATTTGATGCAGTGAAAGTGAAAACAATATTTATATCACATTTTTATTACACTTTTATCAGACTGTAAATTTTTGGGTACTGGAGGTAAAAGGGTGCAGATTTTCCTGAATTACTCAAAATAATGATGCATCAAAATCAATGTTGTTATCAGTTATTGAGCCAGTCAAGGCTGTAATAGCCTCATCCCAAATATTCTACTTTGCACCTCATTTTTGGAAAAAATTGCATATTTTGTGTTTTCCATTAAAAAATCAGGGGTTTTCATGACAAAAATGGCATAAAATTATAATAAAATAATAAAAGATTTTTACATCTATGATTAGATCTGAAGTTGCTGAAAAGATTTGATGCAGTGAAAGTAGAAAACAACAATATTTATATATCACGTTTTATTAAACTTTTATGAAGAGTGTCAGTTTTGGGTCCCAAAAGTTAAACAGTGTATGTTCATTTTAAAAGGTGCCTCAAGGGTTAATCAGTTCTTTGTAAATGTTGGTCCTGAGCAGCAAAAACTATCCACTGAATCAGGACCAGATGGAACCACATGGATAAACTAGTAGAAAGGAATCCCCACTCAGTGTTGTTGAAAGCAGTGGAGGAAAATGAAATCATCAACATAGTAAAACAGTGCAAAAATAAAACATGTACAGGCTACAATGGCATTGATATGTCATTAGTTAAAAAAACATCATTGAGGGCATATCAAAGCCACTAGCACATATCTGCAGTTTGTCTTTCCAAGCAGGAACATTTTCCAAACCAGATGAAAACTGCTGAGGTGGTTCCTCTATACAAACCTGGGAGTAAACACACAACTTTACAAACTACAGACCTGTCTCAATACTGCTGCAGTTCTCTAACAATACTGGAAAAGCTTTTTCAACAACAGAACTGATGCATATTTGGAAAAACACCAACTATTTTCAACGCTAGAGAGTCAATTAATGGGTTTGGGGCCAACAGATCAACATTACAGGCAATAATAGAATCAGCTGAAAGTTACAGATGTAATGAACAGAATAAACATGCAACAGGAGGAATTCATCCATCTGGAAAAAGCCTTTGATACAATCAACCATAAAGATACTATTCAATAAACTAGGAAAATACAGGATAAGGGACTGGTGTTGGACTGGGAAAGACTTATTTGAAAGGACAGCAGCAGTTTGTAAAGTTGGGAAATCACTGCTCTGAATATTTGGACATTGCCTGCGGTGGCCCCCAGGGAGTCAGTATTGGGCCCCAAATTGTTTATCTTGCAAATCAATGACATGAGTCAAGTGTCTAGTTGATTAAAATTAGTTAATTTGGCAGATGACACAAATATTTTTGGTTCAGGTGAAGACATTCATCAAGTAAAACAGTTATAAACCAGGAAATGAAAAAAACTTCAAATATGGTTCGACTGGAATAAATGATGATTAGATGTAAAAGTACGACTAAGTTTATGTTATTTGGTGAAATTAGCTGATACAGTAAACACAAATTGAATAGAAACAGATGAGTTGAAACTGAAAGGCTGCACCAAAACAGGGTTACAGTAGGCGACAGGCTGAGTTGGAAACCACACATCAAACATGTCCAGTCCAAAGTTTCAGAAGCATTGCAGTCATACACAAAAGCTAAACTATTACTGGGTCTGAATTCACTTGGCGCCCTCTACTGTTCACTGGATTTTACCATATTTACATTATTGTGTGCTGAGTTTGAAGGAAACACTTACAGAAACCTTCATTACAGTCACTTACCATCTGCAGAAAAGAAACAATAAGAGGACTATTCCTGAAGCTCAACTACCTGCAACACACAGATCCACTTTTTTATACAGTCAAAACTACTGAAATTCACACTGACATCGTATCTTAGCAAACCTTAATCATCATGTATAAGGTAAAAACAGACAATTACTGGAAAATATTCAACATTTATTCCAGAATGAGGAGGGATGTTATCAATTAAAGAGGAGAACATAGATTTAAAATCTCTAAAAATAAGACAAACAACTATGAAAACTTTCTGTATATCTATAACCCGGTGTCAAGCATGGAACAATTTCCCAAGTGAGGAGCTCAGAGTAAAGTCAAAAATGTGCCAGTTCAGGAACAATGTACAGAAATGTATTTGTTTACTTGGAGGTACAATGGAAACTGATCTCATTACTTGCAGTATTGATGATTGTCAGTCATTACTCCTTCACCGATATGGCCTGGTGATGAGGAGGCAGAAGAAGATGTAATGTGTATGTCTGTGTAGATGTGGTTATTAATATGTATGTGTGTGTGTGTGTATATATGCTAAAAATAATAATAATAATTTAGACAAAGGGCTGGGGAGCTAACAAGCTAATGCTTCTTTTTGAATATGTGACTGATTTTTCTTTTTTTTTCTGGAACATTATTTTTGTTCCTCAGTTTCATTTCTATATTATGTTGAACAACTTAATTTGTTTAGTAGAGATTGCGGAAACAGCCACTATTTACATATTAGAAATAAAGCAGCACAAACAAACAATAAATTGCTTGTTTACGACATGTTGTTTATGTTGCGATTGTGTTTGACGATTCATTCATTCATTATGTTACTGGGTCGTACCAGGACCCCTAATGGTTTTATCAACAAATGTGACATCACACATGAATATTTATTAATGTTCTTAGTTTTTCAGGAATGACGTACTTCACACTTTACTAGTCTGTTTCCAGTTGTACGTGGTTCAAACACTAGTGAGGTGTGTAGCCTCGATCTCCTCAAATCTTGGTGGTTTCTCAGAGGGCAGTGGCAGCATATGTAAAGGTGAATAGGAGACGTCCCAGTGTTGAAGCTTTGGCTTCTCTCCCACAAGAATTATACCAACTGACCCAGATATGTAGTCTCTGACGCTTGGTAAAAAACTCTCCAAAGCTCTACATGTTGCTAGAGACGGTGGACAGCAAGCAGCCTCGCGCCATTGGCCCTAATAGGCCTGAGTGAATGAAAGGAGGATGGTAGGAGAAAGTCAGTGTGTGTTTCTTTGGTTTTTCATGGTGTCTTGTGTGTGAATCTCATCATCCAGTTGGTTTGTCAAGTGATGTGGATCCAGCTGCTCCTGTGAATCCTCCCACAGTGTTTCATTAGCTTATGTAACCACGGTGACTCTGATAAAACAGGAATTAGCTTGATCCATCTGATATGAAGCTGTGGTTTTGAGGCACCACTTCCCTCCTCTTTGAAGAGGAGTCACGTATCTTGTCTTCAGGTTTTTTTGTACAGCCTCTTCTACCACTTTGTATCACTTGTGTTTCTAACTGCACAGTAGTAGAGAGCTGTGTCTGCCAAGGGAATTAGACTGTTTATGGTCAGTATAGTTGTTTTTACCTTTTTCTTTGGGACTGATGCTCGACCTTTCAGAGAGAATATGCTCAGGTGCCTGAAGGTCAAGAATGATGTTTGTACCAGTAAAAGTAAGAGCACCACTGGCACTAGTGTCATATTGACATGTGAAGGTATGACAGATTCTCCTTCTCTTCCACTGACTTCCACGTCGTTCAGGAGAGATTGTGTCTCCAACTGTTAGTCCCTGGAAAAAGTATTTATAGAAAATGAAGGCGATTAGAATAAGATTTGTCCATGAGGGCTGAGAGGGAGAAGATGATGGAAAATGTCAGTGTACAGTATTACTCTGTGGACCAAGAAACAGCAAGCTCAGCTGTAGCTGACATCACCACTGAACTGTAAGAACTCCTTAGAATACACTTTGGCTTTTAGTCATGTTGTGCAAGTCCAAGATTTCTCTAAGTAGAGATCAAAGGTTATTGTTGTTGTTGTTTTGTGCTTGATGATTTCTCCTCTAAGCATGTATTGATGAAATACTGTAAAACCAGTTTAGTTTAGTAGTAAAAACTCACCTATGAAGTGATGAGATAAAAAAGCAAAAGAGGTAAAGCAACATGTGTCTTTGGAGTTGTTGAATCAAACAGACAGCAGAGATGAACAATGTTCCTGCAGTGCAATAAGAATGAAAAAACTAAAGAGCCTCTCTGCTGCACAGCCTTCTCCCCTCAACATCCAGCTGATTATTGCTTTTAGCACCTCAAAAACGTTTCTGCTCTGGGGACACTAAACAATCTGATGATTGGCTGAAGGAATTGGACTGTAGTGGTAGGGGGCCCACACAATCTGCCCAGGTGTTGTGTTGTTGTTGCTGTTCAGTCACGTGTGATTCAAACACTAGTGAGGTGTGTAGCCTGGTTGACAGTGTGTGACTCCCTCCTAGTGGATGTTGTAGAAATATTGTGTCGTCTTTGCTCCCAGAGCTTTTTTGTTCAGAGTTGAGGTGTTTCCTGTCACTGTGGCTGCAGAGCTCAAATTGGACTGTAAATGGCGCAGGGCCACACACAATCACCTTTGATGTTGTTTGCTCAGTCAGATTCAACTTTATTTTGGTTTTCAGCCTATCAAATCGAATTTAAATGCTAGTTGTATGAAACGAAAAGGAGAGATTAAATCCAGTTAACTTGTCAAGAGACTCTATAGATGAGATGATAAGGAATGTGCTGGAAGACAACTGATATATGTCAAGCTAAGCTAAACTCCTGGTTATCAAGAACATTAGTTTAATTGGTCCAACTTTTCTCACCAAGTTGGAAGATTTTATCAAGATGTATTTATCCAGGCGTATTCATTGGCTGTTCCCAGAAACAAAGCTGTTAAAAATCCAACCTGATCAATTTTGATTATAATTGCTGTTAAACGTAAATTAATTAGATAAAGCAAAATGATAATTAATCAAAATCGATTACTTATACAGTGATGTGCCTTGTATGTTTTCTGTCGGCATTTAATAAACATTAGTTGTATTTGATTACTGACTTTCTATGTAAATATGTTCACTTCCTGGTCACGGGGCACCAGACAAATGGATGTGTATGTAGGTCCTTAAACTTTTGACAAACAGGTGACCTGAGGCTGCTCTCTCATTGGCTTCATCCCATCCAAGTGTTGTTTTACATTCTTATTTATCAATTGCGATTGGTTCTCGACACTTGTCATTCAAAACACATCCCGCCCTGATATTGAAGTGTGCCAGCGCATTGTCACTTTGCTGACTGGGTGAGAAGCAATAGACAGATGTGACCAGATACAACTTTGGAGAAAATGAATGAAATTTCATTTCATTTGTTCTTACCAAAAATCCTTTCATACAGGTACACTTAGAGAAAAAACAGGATAAAGGAGTTTGGTCCAGACCAACCTGATTTAAACTCTCATCTTATCAGATTGTGAAAAAAAACTAGTCCACGTCTTTGTCTCCTCCAGACTTCGACTACCAATGCACTTCTTAGGGACCCACAAGCCAACACACCTTCAGCAGCTACAACTAGTCCCAGAACAAGCAGCTGCTAGAGATCCTGATAAGGAGAGTAGGGAAAATCCTAACACATCACTCCAATCCTCCACTCACTGCACTGGCTTCCCATCTCCACAAGAGTCCAGGATAAAAATCTCTCTTGTCGCACTCATCCAATTCTGCATCTATGGCCTTGCCGACCTACCATAAAAAGAACTGCTCATCCCACAAACCCCTACTACGATTCCTCCGGCTCCATAAACTCAGACTATCTCCTTTTGCCCTAGGACCAAGCTCCTTCAGCACCATGGGTGACAGAGCCTTCTGTGCTGCTGCACCCACCCTGGCATAATGACCTTTACAGACCACCTGAGGGGCATAGCTGCGGAAAAATATTCTCAACAGGGGGGTGCTGGTGCTGAGAAAAAAAAACGAAAAGCTCAATATTGCACTTAACTCATAACTTCGCTACCATACAAGTCAATCATAGCCTACATGTAGTATACACATTGATATGAGTCTCATTATTAGAAATAAAGAAAATCATGAAACACAACACAATGAGACGATTTGATCAGTTATCAGTAAAAAACTTTTTAAGTCAGAGAGCTGAACCAGGAACCATAATAATTAAGCCTGCAAAAGAAATCTTAACACACACAACAATAGAAAGAATGTATAGTCTATGTAACAGAGTCTGTAGTGATAACTGTATCCTTGGTGCTGATCATCTTGGCAACAGTAAACAATTGTCTCAGCTGTCCATGTAACTGTGGTGCTGAACACCATGTAAGTAAATGTGCGGCTATGGTGGCAGCATTTGTAAAGTGTCTTAACATCTGCATTACACAACTCCACATGTGGCCTTCATGTCCCGGGTTGGTGCTGATGAAGCTCCTCATTAAGGCTGCAAATGTCCAGACTGTCAAAATATGTCCATGGACATGCATGGGAAAGCAAGGTGCTTTACCATGTGTGTGGAAAATGTTCTCTCTGATGATGCAGCTGAGATGGGAGACACAGACATAGTCTGATGGGGTTTTCACCTTCTTTGAAAACGGCCGTCGTTTGTAGATGGAGTTTAGACATGTTTGCAGCTATGTCCTGTGCGGTGTTACTGGGAGAGTGCGCTGAAGGCGTCTCTGATCTTTTTAGCTGCGTCTCCAGTGGGTCCCTGTCAAAGTGCAAAGGAAGGTGGAGGAATCCACATTCACAGGGATGTTCCTGGTTTTGCTGCTGTATTGACTAGCGTCTCTCTCTAGAGCTGCTGTTTTCATGCCATCTTGAAGGTCAAATCTCCTCTTTAGTTCTTCTGTAACCAAGTCACTGCTTCATAAAACTCATCACTATGAATGTGACTAGAATAATTACACGAACATTAAACCAGAGCCTTTGACAATTTATAATTATTAGTTTCCAGTTAACTTTTAGCATTTTCTATTTTCCACCTTTATTTTTTTCACTTCATTTAATCTTTGTTTTTAGGGTAAATACATTTTGGGGTCACCAGCAGAGGGGTGCTGCAGCACCCACAAGCACTTACTTCCCATCGGTGTCTGCCTGAGGGGCACCACAGACCCCTGACAGTTTAGAAAAGGACTTGAAACTTTCCTTTTTTCTCCAAATCATTATAATTTTTAAACATCATTTCTATTGTTGTTGTTCTCTTGTGATAAACAGTATTTGTTGCTTTGTCTGTTTTTTATTACGTTTGTGTGTATTGTAGCACCTTGAGGATTTGCTTTCAAATGTAAAGTGCATTATAAATAAAATCTATTATATTATTGTTATTATTGTCTCATACTCATCATCACTGTGTAACAGAAGCAGCTCATACGTGGCCTAATGAGCCACAGTGAATGAAGAGGATGAAGTAGAAGAATCATTAGTGTGTTTCTTTAGTTTTCATGGTGTCTTGTGTGTGAATCATCATCCAGTTGGTTTGTCATTGATGTGGATCAGCTGCTCCTGTAGATCCTCCACAGTGTTTCATTAGCAGCTGTAACCACAATGACTCTGATAAAACAGGGAATTAGCAGAATCCATCTGATATGAAGCTGTGGTTTGAACACCACTTCCCTCCTCTTTGAAGAGGAGTCACGTATCTGTCTTCAGGTTTTTTGTACAGCCTCTTCTACACTTTGTATCACTGTGTTTCTAACTGCACAGTAGTAGAAGAGCTGTGTCTGCCAAGGGATTAGACTGTTTATAGTCAGTTTTGTTGTTGTAGGTGATGTTTGGGACTGAAATGCGACCTTGGAATTTTTTCAGCAGTATATTGGCCTGTAAATCCTTTTGCTCCTTTCCAAAGAATAAACTCAGGTGCCTGAAGGTCAGAATGATGTTTGTACCAGTAAAAGAGGCAACACCACTATAACTAGTGTCATATCGACATGTGAGTGTGACAAATTCTCCTTCTCTTCTACTGACTTCAACGTCGTTCAGGAGAGATTGTGTCTCCAAGCTGTTAGTCCTGGAAAAGTATAGAAAATGAAGCCGTTAGACTAAGATTGTCCATGAGGCTGAGAGGAGAGAAGACAGTGGAAAATGTCAGTATACAGTGTTACTCTGTGGAAAGAAACAGCTCAACTGCAGCTGACATTACCACTAGACTGTAAAAGAACTCCTTAGAATACACTTTAGCTTTTAGTCATGTTGTGCAAGTCAAGATTTTCTAGTAGAATCAAAGGTTGTTGTTGTTGTTGTTTTGTCACTTGATGATTTCTCCTCTAAGCATGTATTGATGAAATGCTGTAAATCAGTTTGAGTTTAGTAGTAAAACTCACACCTATAGAAGTGAGATAAAAAGCAAAGAGGTAAAGCAACATGTCTTTGGAGTTGTTGAATCAAACAGACAGCAGATGAACAATGTTGTTCCACTGCAGTAGAATGAAAAAAACTAAAGAGCCTCTCTGCTGCACAGCCTTCTCCTCAACATCAAGCTGATTGTGCTTTTACTTCCTCAAACGTTTCTGCTCTGGAGACACAAACAATCTGAATTAGCTGAGAGTTGGACTGTAGTGGGCGGGGCCACACAATCACCCTTGATGTTGTTTGCTCAGTCCAGATTCAACTTTATTTTGGTTTCAATATATCCGTCAATTTAAATGCAGATTGTATGAAACTTTTTCCAGGATTTCTTTTTATTGTTATTTTTTAAATTCCATGACCCACCTCTATTTCTGCGGTGTATAGAATAGGAGATATACAGCGTACACACACACTCTTTAACCTCGTGTCAAGTTTGGGCCCATTGACTCAAATTATAACCACATTTTGGCCGTACTGTAATCCTGACATGTTATAATAGTTTTCCATGAATACCTAATAAATCTAAGCCTCTACCTTCAAAATATCCAGAAACCAGGTTTTAGGTCGTGAGCCCCATAATCCACCAGGGGCAGCACAGCTTCAAGCACTGCAATATGTGTGTGTGTGTGTGTGTGTGTGTGTGTTTCAAACCATCAAAGTCAAATGTTTCTGCAGGTGCATGTTTGAAGTCAGTCACAACAGTTTGCAGCTTAGATCTTTCATCGACTTGAACCGTCACCAACAGTCATGTGACAATAAAACCTGCAAACTTTTCAGCTCAGTGTTGATACAAACAGTGGGAGGAAGTTTGTTTGCTACATGTGAGCACAAATATTTAACTATATACTGGTGCCACTGGTTTTTGAAATTGTTCTTAAAAAGAAAATTCAATTTCATATAGTGATTTTAATATTTCTAGCTCTGTAACTTTTGTCATACTGCACCATAGGATTGTTGAGTGTCTCCAGACTTTACATCTCAATGAAGTAAAACTGTGACCACAGCGTGATGTTTATGTTAGATAATAACATCTGACAATAATTTGATTTTTCAAATTCAGTTTCAATCATTAAATTCAATTTATAGCATCAAAATGTCTTAAAGTGAGTGCTGCTGTCTTGCAGTGCTCTGAGGAGAGTGAGCGATATGTTAGTGAGGAAGATGTTACCAGCAGTGAGGAAGGAGGAATAACCACAGCCATGGTCCTCCAGAAACTAGAGGAAGTGTGTCACTTGTGTCCACGGTGCAGAGGAGTGTGGAACCAGTGACCAGATGTGGAACGCGTGCATGTAAAATGGACCTCCGCGGTGGCAGTGTCTGGGATTATGTCATTGTGGAGTGAAGCAACCAAAACATGACATTTATGACAAATAGGGCTTAGAAACATCAAAAATCTAATATTTTTGTTTTCATCAGTAGTTAGAGTCTGAAGTTGATGAAAAGATTTGATGCAGTGAAAGTGAAAACAATATTTATATATCACATTTTTATTACACTTTTATCAGACTGTAAATTTTGGGTACTGGAGGTAAAAAGTGCACAGTTTTCCTGAATTACTCCAAAAATAATGATGCATCAAATCAATGTTGTTATCAGTTATTGAGCCAGTCAAGGCTGTAATAGCCTCATCCCAAATATTCTACTTTGCACCTCATTTTTGGGAAAAAATTGCATATTTTGTGTTTTCCCATTAAAAAATCAGGGTTTCACTTGTGACAAAAATGGCATAAAATTATAATAAAATAATAAAGATTTTTTACATCTATGATTAGATCTGAAGTTGCTGAAAAGATTTGATGCAGTGAAAGTGAAAACAATAATTTATATATCACGCTTTTTATTACGCTTTTTAGAGAGTGTCAGTTTTTGGGTCCCAAAGTTAAACAGTGTATGTTCATTTTAAAAGGTGCCTCAAGGGTTAATCAGTTCTTTGTAAATGTTGGTCCTGAGCAGCAAAAACTATCCTGAATCCAGGACCAGATGGAACCACATGGATAAACTAGTAGAAGGAATCCTCAGTGTTGTTGAAAGCAGTGGAGGAGAAAATGAAATCATCAACATAGTAAAAGCAATTGCAAAATAAAACATGTACAGGCTACAATGTGGCATTGATATGTCATTAGTTAAAAACATCATTGAGGGCATATCAAAGCCACTAGCACATATCTGCAGTTTGTCTTTCCAAACCGGAACATTTCCAAACCAGATGAAAACTGCTGAGGTGGTTCCTCTATACAAACCTGGGAGTAAACACAACTTCCTGAAACTACAGACCTGTCTCAATACTGCTGCAGTTCTCAACAATACTGGAAAAGCTTTTCAACAACAGAACAGATGCATATTTGGAAAACACCAACTATTTTCAGAGAGTCAGTGTGGGTTTAGGGCCAACAGATCAACATTACAGGCAATAATAGAGATCAGCTGAGGAAATTACAGATGTAATGAACAAGAATAAACATGCAACAGGAGAATTCATCCATCTGGAAAAAGCCTTTGATACAATCAACCATAAAGATACTATTCAATAAACTAGGAAAATACAGGATAAAGGGGGACTGGTGTTGGACTGGGGAAAGACTTATTTGAAAGGGACAGCAAGCAGTTTGTAAAGTTGGGAAAATCACTGCTCTGAATATTTGGATATTGCCTGCGGTGGCCCCAGGGGAGTCAAGTGTTGGGCCCCAAATTGTTTATCTTGTAAATCAATGACATGAGTCAAGTGTCTAGTTGATTAAAATTGGTTAATTTGGCAGATGACACAAATATATTTTAGTTCAGGTGAAGACATTCATCAAGTAGAAACAGTTATAAACCAGGAAATGAAAAAACTTCAAATATGGTTAGAGCTGGAATAAATGATGATTAGATGTGAAGTCACGACTAAGTTTATGTTATTTTGGTGAAAACACAGTAAACACAACGGTGAGAATAGAAACAGATGGGGTTGAAACTGAAAAAGGCTGCACCAAAACAGGGGTTACAGTAGAGCGACAGGCTGAGTTGGAAACCACACATCAAACATGTCCAGTCCAAAGTTTCAAGAAGCATTGCAGTCATACACAAAGCTAAACTATTACTGGGTCACAATTCACTTGCGCCCTCTACTGTTCACTGGTTTTTACCATATTTACATTATTGTGCTGAGGTTTGGGAAACACTTACAAACCTTCATTACAGTCACTTACCATCCTGCAGAAAAGAGCAATAAGGACTATTCACAAGCTCAACTACCTGCAACACACAGATCCACTTTTTATACAGTCAAAACTACTGAAATTCACTGACATCGTATCTTAGTAAACAGCAATCATCATGTATAAGGTAAAAAGTAGACAATTACTGGAAAATATTCAACATTTATTCAGGAATGAGGAGGGATGTTGTATCAATTAAAGAGGAGAACATAGATTCAAAATCTTAAATAGACAAACAACTATGAAAACTTTCTGTATATCTATAACGGTGTCAAAACTGTGGAACAATTTAAGTGAGGAGCTCAGGTAAAGTCCAAATATTAACCAAAGTTCAAGACAATGTGCAGAAATGTGTTGTTTAGCAGGTACAATGGAAACTGATCATTACTTGAGTATTGATGATTATTGATCATTACTCCCTTCACCCATATATGGCCTGGTGATGAGGAGGCAGAAGACCATGTGTATGTGTGTCTGTGTGAATGTGGATTTGTGTATATGTATGTGTGTGTGTGTATATATGTAAAAAATAATAATAATAATTTAGACAAAGGGCTGGGGAGCTAACAAGCTAATGCTTCTTTTGAATATGTGACTGATTTTCTTTTTTTTCTGGGTTTTATTATTTTGCTTCCTCAGTTTCATTTCTATATTATGTTGAACAACAATTTGTTTAGTAGAGATTGTGAAGCCTTGTACTAT
Source organism: Polydactylus sextarius (assembly GCA_016801845.1). Lineage (NCBI taxonomy): Eukaryota > Metazoa > Chordata > Actinopteri > Polynemidae > Polydactylus > Polydactylus sextarius. Next base: position 3,225 of record JAFBJX010000185.1, on the reverse strand, counting down.
TTACATATTAGAAATAAACAGCACAAACAAACAATAAATTGCTTGTTTACAGTTGTTTATGTTGCGATTGTGTTTGACGATTCATTCATTCATTATGTTACTGGGTCGTTACTAGGACTAATGGTTTTTATCAACCGTGTGACATCACATGTGAATGTTTATTAATGTTCTTAGTTTTTCAGGAATGACGTGCTTCCACACTTACTAGTCTGTTCCAGTTATGCGTGATTCAAACACTAGTGAGTGTGTAGCCTCGTCTCCCTCGTCTTGAAGTGGTTCTCAGAGGGCAGTGGCAGCATATATAAGGTGAATAGGGAGGCGTCCCAGTGTTGAAGCTTTAGCTTCTATCCACAAGATATACCAGCTAGCTTAGATATATGTCGTCTCTGACATAGTAAAAAGCCTCTACAAAGCTCTACATGTTGGTTGAGGACAGTGGACAACAGAAGCAGCTCATCGTTGGCCTAATGAGCCACAGTGAATGAAGAGGATGAAGTGAAAGAAAGTCAGTGTGTGTTTCTTTAGTTTTCATGGTGTCTTGTGTGTGAATCATCATCCAGTTGGTTTGTCATTGATGTGGATCAGCTGCTCCTGTGAATCCTCCCACAGTGTTTCATTAGCAGCTGTAACCACAGTGACTCTGATAAAACAGAATTTAGCAGAATCCATCTGATATGAAGCTGTGGTTTGAACACCACTTCCCTCCTCTTTGAAAGAGGAGTCAACGTATCTGTCTTCAGGTTTTTGTACAGCCTCTTCTACACTTTGTATCACTGTGTTTCTAACTGCACAGTAGTAGAGCTGTGTCTACCAGGGTTAGACTGTTTATGAAGTCAGTATAGTTGTTTTACCTTTTCTTTGGGACTGATATCGACCTTTAGAGAGAATATACTCAGGTGCCTGAAGGTCAGAATGATGTTTGTACCAGTAAAGTAAAACACCACTAGCACTAGTGTCATATTGACATGTAGGTGTGACAGATTCTCCTTCTCTTCCACTGACTTCCGTCGTTCAGGAGAGATTGCATCTCCAGCTGTTAGTCCTGGAAAAAGTATAGAAAATGAAGCCGTTAGACTAAGATTGTCCATGAGGCTGAGAGAGGAAGACAGTGGAAAATGTCAGTATACAGTGTTTACTCTGTGGACAGAAACAGCTCAGCTGTAGCTGACATCACCACTAGACTGTAAAGAACTCCTTAGAATACACTTTAGCTTTTAGTCATGTTGCATTTGCAAGTCCAAGATTTTCTAGTAGAATCAAGGTTGTTGTTGTTGTTTTTGTCACTTGATGATTTCTCCTCTAAACATGTATTGATGAAATGCTGTAAACCAGTTTAGTTTAGTAGTAAAACTCACCTATGAAGTGAGATAAAAAGCAAAGAGGTAAGCAACATGTCTTTGAGTTGTTGAATCCAAACAGACAGCAGATGAACAATGTTGTTCCACTGCAGTAGAATGAAAAAACTAAAGGCCTCTCTGCTGCACAGCCCTTCTCCTCAACATCAAGCTGATTGTGCTTTTACTTCCTCAAAGCGTTTCTGCTCTGGAGACACAAACAATCTGATTGGCTGAGGTTTGGACTATAGTGGGCGGGGCCACACAATCACCTTTGATGTTGTGTTGTTGTTGCTGTTCAGTTGTAACGTGATTCAAACACTAGTGAGGTGTGTAGCCTGGTTGACAGTGTGTGACTCCCTCTATGGATGTTGTGGAGTATTATGTCGTCTTTGCTCCAGAGCTTTTGTTCAGAGTTGAGGTGTTTCCTGTCACTGTGGGCTGCAGAGCTCAGTTGGACTGTAATAATGAGGCAGGGGCCACACAATCACCTTTGATGTTGTTTGCTCAGTCAGATTCAACTTTATTTTTGGTTTTCAATATATCCGTCAATTTAAATGCTAATTGTATTGAAACTTTGCCAAGGATTTTTTTATTGTTATTTTTAAATTCCATGACCCTCTATTTCGCAGTGTATAGAATAGGAGATGTACAATGTACACACTCTTTAACTATAAGTTAATCTGAAGTTTGAAGCCCAGTAGCTCCCATTATAACCACACACATTTTTGGCGATACTGTAATCCCTGACATATTATAATAGTTTTTCCATGAATACCCTAATAATAAATCAAAGCTTCTGCAACTAAAATGTCAAGAAACCAGGTTTTAGAGTCTGGTGATTTATAATCCACCAATTTCTCTAAAACTTGAAAAACTACACAAAAACAAAAACTGAACATCCTTAAAAGAGCTAATTGTTAACAATAATGGCAATGACCAATATTTGTGTGTGTGTGTGTGTGTGTGTGTGTGTGTGTGTGTGTGTGTATGTTTTTAAACTCTCAAAGTCCAAATGTTTCTGCAGGTGCATGTTTGAAGTCAATCACACAACAGTTTTGCAACTTAAATCTTTTCATCTCGACTTGAACCACGTCACCAACAGTCATGTGACAATAAAAACCTGCAAACTTTTCAGCTCAGTGTTGAGTACAAACGGTGGGAGGAAGTTTGTGTTTATACATGTGAGCACAAAAGATATTGTATATACTGGTACCACTGGTTTTAAGTATTAATTTAGCAAAGAAAATTCAATTTCACATGTAATTGATTTTTTTAACCATTTCTGGCTCTGTAACTGTCATACTGCACCATAGAGATTGTTGGTGTCTCTCCCAGACTTTACATCTCAATAGGTAAAACTGTGACTACAAGCAGCATGATGTTTGTATTGGGCCAGCAACATCTGACAATAATTTGATTTTGCAAATTCAGTTTCAATCATTAAATTCAATTTATAGCATCAAAATCTCTTGAATGCTGCTGCTGTCTTGCAGTGCTCTGAGGAGAGTGAAAGCGATATATTACTGGGGAAGATGTTACCTTGAGTGAGGAGAGAGGAGGAATAACCACAGCCATGGTCCTCCAGAAACTAGAGGAAGTGTGTCTTGTGTCCCGCGGTGCAGAGGAGTGTGGAGACAGTGATAGCAGATGTGGAGCACGATGCATGTAAAATGGACCTGCACGATGGCGTGTCTGGGATTATGTCATTGTGAGGTGGAAATAAGCGGCCAAAACATGACATCTTATGACAAAAGGGCTTAGAAACATCAAAATATAATATTTTACATTTTTCATCAGTAGTTAAAATTCTGATGATTGATGAAAAGGAATTTGATGCAGTGAAAGTGAAAATAACTAATATTTATATCCGCACATTTTTATTACGCTT
>JAFBJX010000184.1:0-46845 GCA_016801845.1 Polydactylus sextarius | reverse complement strand
GTTCTTTACAGTCTAGTGGTGATGTCAGCTACAGTTGAGCTGTTTCTGTCCACAGAGTAACACTGTACACTGACATTTTCCACTGTCTTCTCCTCTCAGCCTCATGGACAATCTTAGTCTAACAGCTTCATTTTCTATACTTTTTCCAGGACTAACAGCTGAGACACAATCTCTCCTGAACGACGTGAAGTCAGTGGAAGAGAAGGAGAATCTGTCACACTCACATGTCAATATGACACTAGTGAGACAGAAATTACCCTTCACTAATACAAACATCATTCTGACCTTCAGGCACCTGAGTATATTCTTCGGAAAGGAGCAAAAAGGATATACATATCAACACACGCCTGATAAATTCCAAAATCGATTTCAGTCCAAAACATCAGATACAACAACAATACTGACCATAAACAGTCTAACCCTGGCAGACACAGCTCTCTACTACTGTGCAGTTAGAAACACAGTGATACAAAGTGTAGAAGAGGCTGTACAAAAACCTGAAGACAGATACGTGACTCCTCTTCAAAGAGGAGGGAAGTGGTGTTCAAACCACAGCTTCATATCAGATGGATTCTGCTAATTCCTGTTTTATCAGAGTCACTGTGGTTACAGCTGCTAATGAAACACTGTGGGAGGATTCACAGGAGCAGCTGATCCACATCAATGACAAACCAACTGGATGATGATTCACACACAAGACACCATGAAAACTAAAGAAACACACACTGACTTTCTCACTTCATCCTCTTCATTCACTGTGGCTCATTAGGCCACGATGAGCTGCTTCTGTTACACAGTGATGATGAGTATGAGACAGTAATAATAATAATAATAGATTTTATTTATAATGCACTTTACATTTGAAAGAAATTCTCAAAGTGCTACAATACACACAATGTAATAAAACAGACAAAGCAACAAATACTGTTTATCACAAGAGAACAACAATAGAAATGATGTTTAAAATTATATGATTTGGAAAAAGGAAAAGTTTCAAGTCCTTTTTAAAACTGTCAGGGGTCTGTGGTGCCCTCAGGCAGTACTGTGGGAAATAGGGGTGCTTGGGGTGCTGCAGCACCCCCTGCTGGTGACCCCAAATATGTATTTACCCTAAAACAAAGATTAAATGAAGTGAAAAAAATAAAGGTGGAAAAATAGAAAATGCTAAAAGTTAACTGGAAACTAATAATTATAAATTGTCGCGTTCTGGTTTAATGTTCTGTGTAATTATTCTAGTCACATTCATGGTGATGTGAGTTTTATGAAGCAGTGGACTTGGTTACAGAAGAACTAAAGAGGAGATTTGACCAAGATGGCATGAAAACAGCAGCTCTTAGAGAGACGTTGGTCAATACAGCAGCAAACCAGGAACATCCCGTGAATGTGGATTCCCTCCACCTTCCTTTGCACTTTGACAGGGACCGACTGGAGACGCAGCTAAAAAAGATCAGAGACGTCTTCAGCGACTCTCCCAGTAACACCGTACAGGACATAGCTGCAAACATGTCTAAACTCCATCTACAAACGACAGCTGTTTTCAAAGAAGGTGAAAACCTCATCAGACTATATCTGTGTCTCCCCATCTCAGCTGCATCATCAGAGAGAACATTTTCCACACATGGTAAAGCACCTTGCTCTCATGCATGTCCAGGGACATATTTTGGACAGTCTGGACATTTGCAGCCTAATGAGGAGCTTCATCAGCACCAACCCGGACATGAAGGCCACATGTGGAGTTGTGTAATGCAGATGTTAAGACACTTTACAAATGCTGCCACCACAGCGCACATTTACTCACAGTGTTCAGCACCACAGTTACATGGACAGCTGAGACAATTGTTTACTGTTGCCAAGATGATCAGCACCATGGACAGTTACCACAGACTCTGTTACATAGACTATACATCTTTCTATTGTTGTGTGTTAAGATTTTTTGCAGGCTTAATTAATATGGTTTCTGGTTCAGCTCTGACTTAAAAGTTTTGATTGATAACTGATCGAACGCCTCATTGTGTTGTGTTTCACGATTTTCTCTTTATTTCTAATAATGAGACTCATGTCAATGTGTATACTACATGTAGGCTATGATTGACTTGTATGTAGCAGAGTTATGAGTTAAGTGCAGCGCTGAGCTTTTTTTTTCCTCAGCACCAGCACCCCCTGCTGAGAATATTTTCCATAGCTATGCCCTCAGGTGGTCTGGAAGGTCATTACATAGGTGGGGTGCAGCAGCACAGAAGGCTCTGTCACCCATGGTGCTGAGCTTGGTCCCTAGGGCAAAGGAGATAGTCTGAGTTTATGGAGCGGAGGGATCGTAGGGGTTTGTGGGATGAGCAGTTCTTTGTGTAGGTCGGTGCGTTGCCATAGATGCACTGATGAGTGACAAGAGAGATTTTATCCTGGACTCTTGTGGAGATGGGAAGCCAGTGCAGTGAGTGGAGGACGGGAGTGATGTGTTAGGATTTTCCTACTCTCATCAGGATCCTAGCAGCGCTGTTCTGGACTAGTTGTAGCTGCTGAAGGTGTTTACAATGGGTCCCCATGAGAAGTGCGTTGCAGTAGTCGAGAGTCTGGAGGAGACAAAGACGCTGACTAGTTTTTCACAATCCAATAAGGTGAGATTTGGGTGAGTTTGACAATATTTCTGAGGTGGTGGAAGGAGATCTTGCAGAGGTGTTTGATATGGGATTCAAAGGTGAGATGGGATCAAATCTTACACCAAGATTGGTGACTGATGAGGAGAGGTGGATGTCATGTCCAGAGAAGGTGATGCTGGTTATGGAGGAGGACTGGATCTGGTTTGGGGCGCCCAGAAGAACTGCTTTAGTTTTAGAGCTGTTGAGATGAAGAAAGTTGTGATTCATCCACGTCTTTATCTCCTCCAGACAGGCTGAGAGTGACGGCAGATGATGGTGACGATGATGATGGGGAGGTTGGGGAGGGTTGTGTGACAGTTGTCATGTAGAGTTGTGTGTCGCCTGTGTAACAGTGGAAGGAAATTCCTTTGCGACTGATAACACGGCCGAGGGGGAACATGTATAAGTTAAGAGGATAGAGCCCAGGACTGACCCTGAGGGACCCCACAGGTATTAGTATATTTATGGTCCAGACGCTGACACGGGCCACAATAAATGATGAAACGTGACTGATGTTTCTTTATAGGTTTGCTGGTGTTTCCACTGGATCCTTGTTCACAGTGACCACGACTGTTACCACAATAAATCTCATTCATTTCTATTGTATAATGTTGAAATAAAGTGATTTCAAAAATCAGCACTTTGATCATTATTTAACCACGACTTTCAACTTTTTGATACAGTTTTTTGAGGCATCTGGTTTTTCTGAACCTGCACTAAAGACTTAGTGTCATAATGTTGACTTTATTTATTTGATTTGTTTGCTGTGGTTCTGTTTTTAGTTGTTTGATTTGAAACTAAAATGCATAAAAATAAGGCTTTTATGAAAACACTGAACAGAAAAATTGCTTACCAACACAAAAACCATTCATAATTACTAAATTAGTCTAAACTAGAAGGCTCGGAGTGATAGTAAATGAAGAGCCGTTTGGGAGCCAGTAGAAGAGCTGGATCTTCTAAGGGAGCCGAGGCAAAAGATCTCTTGAATCTTTGACAAGAGCCAGACTTCACATCACTACTGTTAACTCGCTGCTTCTTCTACCTCGATAAATGTATCCAATCAGAGAACAGAGACAAACTCTACTGCTCAATAAGTGGACGAGGCATGAGTTCAACTTTGTTCTGTTTGTAGTTTTAACTATAGTGTATTGTTTTTTATATTACAGTTTTTATGTGTTTAAACCACAGTAATCTGTACAATCTACCCCCAAAAAATTCATCTCTTCCTCTGCATGTTCTGTTCTTCCTCAGAGTGTAAAGGACAAGACACAGCGATGCAGCCAACAGGAGATGTCACTGCTGCTGAAGGAGACACAATTACACTCAACTGTACTTTTAAGAGCAGTGACACAACTCCCAGGTTGTTCTGGTACAAACAAGAAGTAAATGATCTCCCAAAGAATCTGCCGTAAGATCCAGATGGACATCCAGACATGGAGATGAGGTCAACGACAAATCAGTTCCTCTGAAGATCCAGAAGCTTCAACTGTCTGACTCTGCTGTGTACTACTGAGCTCTGCAGCCCACAGTGACAGGAAACACCTCAACTCTGAACAAAAAGCTCTGGAGCAAAGACGACACAATACTCCACAACATCCACTAGAGGGAGTCACACACTGTCAACCAGGCTACACACCTCACTAGTGTTTGAATCACGCACAACTGGAACAGCAACAACAACACAACATCAAAGGTGATTGTGTGGCCCCGCCCACTACAGTCCAACTCAGCTAATCAGATTGTTTGTGTCTCCAGAGCACAAACGTTTGAGGAAGTAAAAGCACAATCAGCTTGATGTTGAGGAGAAGGGCTGTGCAGCAGAGAGGCTCTTTTAGTTTTTTCATTCTACTGCAGTGGAACAACATTGTTCATCTGCTGTCTGTTTGGATTCAACAACTCCAAAGACATGTTGCTTTACCTCTTTTGCTTTTTTATCTCACTTCATAGGTGAGTTTTACTACTAAACTAAACTGATTTACAGCATTTCATCAATACATGTTTAGAGGAGAAATCATCAAGCGACAAAAACAACAACAACAACCTTGATTCTACTAGAAAATCTTGGACTTGCACAACATGACTAAAAGCTAAAGTGTATTCTAAGGAGTTCTTTACAGTCTAGTGGTGATGTCAGCTACAGTTGAGCTGTTTCTGTCCACAGAGTAACACTGTACACTGACATTTTCCACTGTCTTCTCCTCTCAGCCTCATGGACAATCTTAGTCTAACGGCTTCATTTTCTATACTTTTTCCAGGACTAACAGCTGGAGACACAATCTCTCCTGAACGACGTGAAGTCAGTAGAAGAGAAGGAGAATCTGTCACACTCACATGTCAATATCAGACTAGTTATAGTGGTGTTGCCCTTAACTGGTACAAACATCATTCTGACCTTCAGGCACCTGAGTTTATTCTTTGGAAAGGAGCAAAAGGATCCACAGGTCAATATACGGCTAAAAAATTCCAAGGTCGATTTCAGTCCGAAACATCAGATACAACAACTAAACTGACCATAAACAGTCTAACCCTGGCAGACACAGCTCTCTACTACTGTGCTCTAGAAACACAGTGATACAAAGTGTAGAAGAGGCTGTACAAAAACCTGAAGACAGATACGTGACTCCTCTTCAAAGAGGAGGGAAGTGGTGTTCAAACCACAGCTTCATATCAGATGGATTCTGCTAATTCCTGTTTTATCAGAGTCACTGTGGTTACAGCTGCTAATGAAACACTGTGGGAGGATTCACAGGAGCAGCTGATCCACATCAATGACAAACCAACTGGATGATGATTCACACAATTCTTTTATATATTTTTTTGCCTGTTTGGTTTTTGTTTGACAACCAGAGAGCTGTTGAGACGTTAGTCTGTTGTTACACCAGTGATCAGCTGATGACAAATAAAATATATTCTATTCATAGACCTCTGATTAAACAGAAGAGATTAAAATAAATTAGTTAATTAATAAAAAGGGAAAAGTCTTCAAATGAAACACAAAGTGAAAAAAAAACAAGCGGAAAAAACTGGCAACAAAACTTTACTGTTTTATTTCATGTTATATATTATTATTTATTAAATCACTGGTAATTTGTTCAACTTAACTGGTTCAATGTTTTTTATTGTAAACAAAAAATATATAAAATATATTTTCTTCCAGATCAATAAAGTTTTATTTTATTATTAATTTAGCTCCAGTTTGGTCTTTTTCTTCAGGTTTGAAGTCGCCTGTTTCTCTTTATATATAAATTACACATTTAATATAATGAAGATAAATATGAATTATATCATTTATTCAACAATTAAACACTGTTTACTAATCAGAGCTTTGTTTTTGCTCTTTTCTGTTTTTTATCATAATTAAATGTCGATGACAGAAGAACAGTAGAGATGTTTTATATTTTCTTTTTTATTTTTATTGAGTTTAGTTTCAATAATCGACGCTGATCGAGCTGCTTCTTCCTCCGTCTTCACCTCAGTTTGCTTCAGTCATGAAAACTTTCCTCTCCAGACTCCTGCTGATGATCGGAGGTAAAACAGGAGCTGCAGGTTTACGAACGGCGACAGACTTGATGGTTTTAGTCTCAACTCGATGTTTGAGTTTCCTGGTGATCGGTGGAAGACGAGTCGGTTTTGAATCGATGGACGACGTCAGCTGCTGTTGTTTCACACCAGAGGAGGAGGAAGAAGTGTTTTTACTCTTCGTCACGGCCTCCGTCACGTCATTGTTCTTCATTCTCTCTTTAAAGTACAACTTCTTGACAAAGTCCAACTTTGCCACCAGTTTGTCGTTGTCGTTCTTGTACTCTTCGGTTTTCTGTCGGTACAGATGAACTTCAGCTTTCAACGCTTTGATTTTCAGTTTTTTCTGTCTGATCGTCCACTTACATTTGGGGATTTCTTCGATCATCTCTGGAGGAACCAGACGACATATTTTCTGTTTCAGCTCCTTGCACTCTTTCTCCTTGTCGGCGATGATGTCATCTCTCCTCGACAGCTGTTTGTTCTTATCGATCAGCTCCTGAGTTTTGATTTCCAGCTTCTCTCGTTGCTTCTTGTTCAAAGACAACGCCGTGAACACGTCGTCACAGTGAAACTCAGACTTGTTTTCTGACACATTTCTGTCCGAGTCTTTGTCTTTGATCGTTTGTTGCAGTTGAAGCTCCAGGTTATTACATCTTCTCACCGCTGTGATCAAGGCTTTGTCCTTCAGGGCGAGTTCCTGTCTGTGTTTCCTCTCAGCCAAAGCGTTTTCCTGCAGACTGAGACTCTCCTGCTGACGTTTCTCCAGCTCCAGACTTCGTATCCTCTCCTGCAGTTTGTCCACCTGCTTCACCAGCGTCTTCTCTTTGGTTTTGAGCTTCTTCTTCAACTCGAAGCAGAGGTTTTTGTAGAAAAGCAGCTGCTCGCTCAGAGAGTTATTCTCTTTGCTCGCTTGGATCCGTTGAATTCCCTGATTTTCACACTGGATTTTAACAAAAGCTCATGTTTGCCACAGCTGCTTGTTCAGTCCACTCACTTTCTCCATCAGCAGAGTGATCTGCTCCTCCGTGGGCAGGTTAAATAGTCCCTTCCTGAGCCGAGCATTTTCTACTTCCAGTGATTTCATATAGTCCATTTGTCTGGTGAGATATTTAACCAGATGTTTGAGCTGATGCTCGTCATCCAGCGTCGAGAACGTCGGCGCGTATCATCTTCTCTGTCTCCGTGTCAGTTTCATACGTCGTGTTCGTGTTGTTCTCGCTCATATCTGATCCGTGAGCCGTCGCCTCGTTACTGATGAACACAAACGACCAAAGATTCACTCTTTAAAGGAGTTTAGAACTGCTGTGATGTCATGTGGAATGTCAGAATGACGACATCGCCACGGTGACAGAACACTCCCTGGTGACATCGTTATGATGTCATAGAACTCTCAGAACTGAACGAGACACCAAATGAAATTATGATTATTTCTATTACAATGTATCAAAATGTTGTTTTAAGTGGTGTAATTTTCCAGGTTGTCTATTATTCCAGGTTCCAGTTTACGTAAACATAGAGCTGGTGAGATCAGTGGTGGTCGCCATGTTACAGAGAACGGGTCAATCCCATTTCTCCTCCTCCTCTTTAACTGGTCCACGCCAGTATCAGGTCTATGTGTCTGATCCTCGTCTAGATGAAGGGTGACGGGTCACAACCTCCAAACAAAGATATGAGGATGAGAAATTTCCCAGCATGCACCAGGACAAGGATGTTGACAGAGGGAAAACAGGACACCTATAGATTCATAGAGCAGTTAAGCTAAAAGTTAAAGTTAAGATAACTTATCTCTAACCACTAATCAATAGCATTAGCGTTAAGCGTTAGCTACCAGTCGCTAGTTGTCTCTTTGCTAACGTGATAACAGGATCTTTTCTGATCAAACATCACATTAATGTAACAAACATCTTGTCAGTTTTAATCCGTCACCAACTTGATGGACATAAACGAGTCTGTAGACGCCCATCTTTATTTGTTATCGTTCTGTCGTCATGGAGACGTGTCTCATCATCTTTTACGTAGCAACTAGCGACGACTTGTGATGACGTGTGACGGTGAAGTAGCGGAACGTTTTTCACCTCAACACTTTGTTTCTAAAACAAAGAGGAGAAGATGAGAAACGAGACCGTAAAAGGTTTGATCGTTATTCTATGAAAGGACGTGACGACGGTTCAGACTGCGGCGTCGTACCTCGGGTAGTTGGGTAGATAAAGAGTGCTGGAGCATGTGGACGACTGTGGAAGTGCATCTGTCGTCTCTAAGCTAAATCAGAAGAGAATTAATAACATTGTGATCTCATTTTTTGATTTTTTTTTTTGTTTTGTTTTGTTTTCAGAGATGTTTGTCTTCTCACCCTTGTTTATCAGGAAAGACGTAGATCGGTGCAGGAAGTCGACTTCGACTCACAAACCTCAGAAACCTGCTGCGATCCTCTGAAAACAACGTTAACACCATCGTCACTTCGTGTCTGTTCATCAGAACAAACACACACCGACACATCAGCCTTTAAACTGTAATTATAACCACGTTTACACCACAGGAACTAACTTAAAAATTTACAGGAACTTGGCCATTGGTTCATGTCTCCGAGTGTCTCAACTCAGGAACCTTTTCAGGGAGAAAAGAGTCCCTGTCTAGTGGTCGGTAGTCTGTTCAGGTTCAGGTCGACTCGCTACAAGAACCGAGTGAGACGACGTTCCTGAAACTTAAATGTTACCTGGAACTTGTCAGTGGAAACACAGCTAATAATAATCTGTCAGAGGAAGTTGTGAGGATTCAACTGACCGTTGGTAAAGTTTGTCAGCGCCTCCCACAGGTACTGAACTCTAACGTCACTTTGTTCCAGGTCTTCGTATCGAGCTGAAGAAGAAACAGAAACAAAAACAAACATGTTAGAAAAGTCGTCTGAGCTCAAATGTATGAACGTCTCTTAAATCCTTTATGAAATTACTCCTGTCAAACAGAAACAGCATCTGTTATAATTCACTGTATATTTATATTACATTATGTTACATTTAAAACACAAACTCCTTAAAGCTGAAGGTGAAAACAACGGAGAAGCAGGAGCAGCTTCAACTTCACATCCATGTAAAGTTCTTTGTGTCGGTAGAAAAATCACATCAATCAGACGAGTTTAGAGAAAGTTTGTGTTGTGTAATTTCAACCTAAAGAGTCATAACGACAGTGTGAGGGACATAGAGTTGAGTGGAGACAAATCTCTATGTTTTAAACCAGTGTCAGACTCAAACTAACATGTGACTTGTGTGGTAGTGAGGAGACGGTTCCTACAGACAAACCAACGTGTTGTTAACTTTGTAACTTTGTTGCTGATTGATCCAAACAACCTCTCAGATGACACCAGGTCAGGAGAGTATTTCCATTATCAGTTCGTATCAATATAGACGAGCGTTGAAGTGGAAATTAAAAGGAAGTTGAATACAACATCATTGTCTAAGTCTGAATTCAACAATCAACTTTTACAGACTTTTCCTCCAGACGGCGTCGGCGGTAAAACAACGTCCAGGTAACGTGAGTGACGCCATCAACAATCTTCTATAGAATCTGTCTGGACATTTACAAAGTTAAAGACACGTTGGTTTGGTTTCCCCGAACCTGAACTCAAACGTCTCCTGGTCCATGTTCTCCATGGCCTCCAGCAGGTTTACCTGCACACAGCGCTCTGGTTAGAGCTTTTAAACCTTAAACTTTCCAGTAACGTACAAAAGACATGAACAATAAACTGTTACTGAAGTTATGTTTCTTGTTCTGACCGTTAGGTGTCGAATTAAAGCAAATATTATTCTAGATTTCTTTGCTTTCTTGACTCAGTTCAGCAGTTTAGGACCCAAGTTGATGAAAAAACTGACTTCATCCACTCAGAGTCATGTAAATAATAAATAAATAGAATCTGGTCGACCGGATTTACATTTACATCGACTGTTAAACAGATGTAAATGACTTCAACGTCCTCACCAGAACTGAGTCAACAGCATTAATCTGGTGATAAAAAAAAATTAACACCGTTGAATTTGTTTTACAAAAAAAATATCATTATTAATAATATATATATAAACAGATTTTATTTTTTATATAATTATATTTTGCGTTTTCTGATGTGTTTGTGTGTGTACATGATATATGTGAACTGTACAAAACAGTTATTGCACATGGTTATTGAGACAGACAGACCAACCATCTTTATTCATTCATCTCTTCCTCTGCATGTTCTGTTCTTCCTCAGAGTGTAAAGGACAAGACACAGCGATGCAGCCAACAGGAGATGTCACTGCTGCTGAAGGAGACACAATTACACTCAACTGTACTTTTAAGAGCAGTGACACAACTCCCAGGTTGTTCTGGTACAAACAAGAAGTAAATGATCTCCCAAAGAATCTGCCGACACGTCTCTCAAAAACAGTAAGATCCAGATGGACATCCAGACATGGAGATGAGGTCAACGACAAATCAGTTCCTCTGAAGATCCAGAAGCTTCAACTGTCTGACTCTGCTGTGTACTACTGAGCTCTGCAGCCCACAGTGACAGGAAACACCTCAACTCTGAACAAAAAGCTCTGGAGCAAAGACGACACAATACTCCACAACATCCACTAGAGGGAGTCACACACTGTCAACCAGGCTACACACCTCACTAGTGTTTGAATCACGTACAACTGGAACAGCAACAACAACACAACATCAAAGGTGATTGTGTGGCCCCGCCCACTACAGTCCAACTCAGCCAATCAGATTGTTTGTGTCTCCAGAGCACAAACGTTTGAGGAAGTAAAAGCACAATCAGCTTGATGTTGAGGAGAAGGGCTGTGCAGCAGAGAGGCTCTTTAGTTTTTTCATTCTACTGCAGTGGAACAACATTGTTCATCTGCTGTCTGTTTGGATTCAACAACTCCAAAGACATGTTGCTTTACCTCTTTTGCTTTTTATCTCACTTCATAGGTGAGTTTTACTACTAAACTAAACTGATTTACAGCATTTCATCAATACATGTTTAGAGGAGAAATCATCAAGTGACAAAAACAACAACAACAACAACCTTGATTCTACTAGAAAATCTTGGACTTGCACAACATGACTAAAAGCTAAAGTGTATTCTAAGGAGTTCTTTACAGTCTAGTGGTGATGTCAGCTACAGTTGAGCTGTTTCTGTCCACAGAGTAACACTGTACACTGACATTTTCCACTGTCTTCTCCTCTCAGCCTCATGGACAATCTTAGTCTAACGGCTTCATTTTCTATACTTTTTCCAGGACTAACAGCTGGAGACACAATCTCTCCTGAACGACGTGAAGTCAGTGGAAGAGAAGGAGAATCTGTCACACTCACATGTCAATATGACACTAGTTCTGATTATCCTGACCTTTACTGGTACAAACATCATTCTGACCTTCAGGCACCTGAGTTTATTCTCTTGAAAGGAGGAAGACGATCCACAGCTCAACATACATCTGATAAATTCAACGATCGACATCAGTCCAAAACATTAGCTACAACAACTAAACTGACCATAAACAGTCTAACCCTGGCAGACACAGCTCTCTACTACTGTGCTCTACAAACACAGTGATACAAAGTGTAGAAGAGGCTGTACAAAAACCTGAAGACAGATACGTGACTCCTCTTCAAAGAGGAGGGAAGTGGTGTTCAAACCACAGCTTCATATCAGATGGATTCTGCTAATTCCTGTTTTATCAGAGTCACTGTGGTTACAGCTGCTAATGAAACACTGTGGGAGGATTCACAGGAGCAGCTGATCCACATCAATGACAAACCAACTGGATGATGATTCACACAATTCTTTTATCATGTTTTTTTGCCAGTTTGGTTTTTGTTTGACAACCAGAGAGCTGTTGAGACGTTAGTCTGTTGTTACACCAGTGATCAGCTGATGACAAATAAAATATATTCTATTCATAGACCTCTGATTAAACAGAAGAGATTAAAATAAATTAGTTAATTAATAAAAAGGGAAAAGTCTTCAAATGAAACACAAAGTGAAAAAAAAACAAGCGGAAAAAACTGGCAACAAAACTTTATTGTTTTATTTCATATTATATATTATTATTTATTAAATCACTGGTAATTTGTTCAACTTAACTGGTTCAATGTTTTTTATTGTAAATAAAAGATATATAAAATATATTTTCTTCCAGATCAATAAAGTTTTATTTTATTATTAATTTAGCTCCAGTTTGGTCTTTTTCTTCAGGTTTGAAGTCGCCTGTTTCTCTTTATATATAAATTACACATTTAATATAATGAAGATAAATATGAATTATATCATTTATTCAACAATTAAACACTGTTTACTAATCAGAGCTTTGCTTTTGCTCTTTTTCTGTTTTATTATAATTAAATGTCGATGACAGAAGAACAGCAGAGATGTTTTATATTTTCTTTTTTTTTTTTTATTGAGTTTAGTTTCAATAATCGACGCTGATCGAGCTGCTTCTTCCTCCGTCTTCACCTCAGTTTGCTTCAGTCATGAAAACTTTCCTCTCCAGACTCCTGCTGATGATCGGAGGTAAAACAGGAGCTGCAGGTTTACGAACGGCGACAGACTTGATGGTTTTAGTCTCAACTCGATGTTTGAGTTTCCTGGTGATCGGTGGAAGACGAGTCGGTTTTGAATCGATGGACGACGTCAGCTGCTGTTGTTTCACACCAGAGGAGGAGGAAGAGGTGTTTTTACTCTTCGTCACGGCCTCCGTCCACGTCATTGTTCTTCATTCTCTCTTTAAAGTACAACTTCTTGACAAAGTCCAACTTTGCCACCAGTTTGTCGTTGTCGTTCTTGTACTCTTCGGTTTTCTGTCGGTAAAGATGAACTTCAGCTTTCAACGCTTTGATTTTCAGTTTTTCTGTCTGATCGTCCACTTACATTTGGGGATTTCTTCGATCATCTCTGGAGGAACCAGACGACATATTTTCCGTTTCAGCTCCTCGCACTCTCTTTCTCCTTGTCGGCGATGATGTCATCTCTCCTCGACAGCTGTTTGTTCTTATCGATCAGCTCCTGAGTTTTGATTTCCAGCTTCTCTCGTTGCTTCTTGTTCAAAGACAACGCCGTGAACACGTCGTCACAGTGAAACTCAGACTTGTTTTCTGACACATTTCTGTCCGAGTCTTTGTCTTTGATCGTTTGTTGCAGTTGAAGCTCCAGGTTATTACATCTTCTCACCGCTGTGATCAAGGCTTTGTCCTTCAGGGCGAGTTCCTGTCTGTGTTTCCTCTCAGCCAAAGCGTTTTCCTGCAGACTGAGACTCTCCTGCTGACGTTTCTCCAGCTCCAGACTTCGTATCCTCTCCTGCAGTTTGTCCACCTGCTTCACCAGCGCCTTCTCTTTGGTTTTGAGCTTCTTCTTCAACTCGAAGCAGAGGTTTTTGTAGAAGCAGCTGCTCGCTCAGAGAGTTATTCTCTTTGCTCGCTTGGATCCGTTGAATTCCCTGATTTTCACACTGGATTTTAACAAAAGCTCGTGTTTGCCACAGCTGCTTGTTCAGTCCACTCACTTTCTCCATCAGCAGAGTGATCTGCTCCTCCGTGGGCAGGTTAAATAGTCCCTTCCTGAGCCGAGCGCTTTTCTACTTCCAGTGATTTCATATAGTCCATTTGTCTGGTGAGATATTTAACCAGATGTTTGAGCTGATGCTCGTCATCCAGCGCCGAGAACGTCAGCGGTATCATCTTCTCTGTCTCCGTGTCAGTTTCATACGTCGTGTTCGTGTTGTTCTCGCTTCATATCTGATCCGTGAGCCGTCGCCTCGTTACTGATGAACACAAACGACCAAAGATTCACTCTTTAAAGGAGTTTAGAACTGCTGTGATGTCATGTGGAATGTCAGAATGACGACATCGCCACGGTGACAGAACACTCACTGGTGACATCGTTATGATGTCATAGAACTCTCAGAACTGTTTTAAACAACGAGACACCAAATAAAATTATGATTATTTCTATTACAATGTATCAAAATGTTGTTGTTTTTTGTAAAAAAGCTTTTGAAGTTTGGTTTTGTTTTTTTTTCCAACATTGTAACATTTAACTTTTTTTTTTAAGTGGTGTAATTTTCCAGGTTGTCTATTATTTCAGGTTCCAGTTTACGTAAACATAGAGCTGGTGAGATCAGTGGTGGTCGCCATGTTACAGAGAACGGGTCAATCCCATTTCTCCTCCTCCTCTTTAACTGGTCCACGCCAGTATCAGGTCTATGTGTCTGATCCTCGTCTAGATGAAGGGTGACGGGTCACAACCTCCAAACAAAGATATGAGGATGAGAAATTTCCCAGCATGCACCAGGACAAGGATGTTGACAGAGGACAAACAGGACACCTATAGATTCATAGAGCAGTTAAGCTAAAAGTTAAAGTTAAGATAACTTATCTCTAACCACTAATCAATAGCATTAGCGTTAGCGTTAGCTACCAGTCGCTAGTTGTCTCTTTGCCAACGCTTTCCATTCATCTGATAACAGGATCTTTTCTGATCAAATGTCACATTAATGTAACAAACATCTTGTCAGTTTTTAATCCGTCACCAACTTGATGGACATAAACGAGTCTGTAGACGCCATCTTTGTTTGTTGTCGCTCGGTCGTCATGGAGACGTGTCTCATCATCTTTTTACGTAGCAACTAGCGGCGACTTGTGATGACGCAGTGGCGGTGAAGTAGAGGAACGTTTTCACCTCAACACTTTGTTTCTAAAACAAAGAGGACAAGATGAGAAACGAGACCGTAAAAGGTTTGATCGTTATTCTATGAACGGACGTGGCGACGGTTCAGACTGCGGCGTCGCACTCGGTAGTTGGGTAGATAAAGAGTGCTGGAGCATGTGGACGACTGTGGAAGTGCATCTGTCGTCTCTAAGCTAAATCAGAAGAGAATTAATAACATCGTGATCTCATTTTTTGATCTTATTTTTTTTGTTTCATTTTGTTTTCAGAGATGTTTGTCTTCTCACCCTTGTTTATCAGGAAAGACGTAGATCGGTGCAGGAAGTCGACTTCTACCAGTCACAAACCTCAGAAACCTGCTGCGATCCTCTGAAAACAACGTTAACACCATCGTCACCTTGTGTCTTCATCAGAACAAACACACACCGACACATCAGCCTTTAAACTGTAATTATAACCATGTTTACACCACAGGAACTAACGGGTAAATTTACAGGAACTCGGTCGTTGGTTCGTGTCTCCACCAGAGTATTCGTCCCTGAGGGTCTAAACTCAGGAACCTTTTCAGGGGAGAAAAGAGTCCCTGTCTAGTGGTCGGTAGTCTGTTCAGGTTCAGGTCGACTCGCTACAAGAACCGAGTGAGACGACGTTCCTGAAACTTAAATGTTACCTGGAACTTGTCAGTGGAAACACAGCTAATAATAATCTGTCAGAGGAAGTTGTGAGGATTCAACTGACCGTTGGTAAAGTTTGTCAGCGCCTCCCACAGGTACTGAACTCTAACGTCACTTTGTTCCAGGTCTTCGTATCGAGCTGAAGAAGAAACAGAAACAAAAACAAGCATGTTAGAAAAGTCGTGTCTGAGCTCAAATGTACGAACGTCTCTTAAATCCTTTATGAAATTACTCCTGTCAAACAGAAACAGCATCTGTTATAATTCACTGTATATTTATATTACATTATGTTACATTTAAAACACAAACTCCTTAAAGCTGAAGGTGAAAACAACGGAGAAGCAGGAGCAGCTTCAACTTCACATCCATGTTGAGTTCTTTGTGTGGGTAGAAAAATCACATCAATCAGACGAGTTTAGAGAAAGTTTGTGTTGTGTAATTTCAACCTAAAGAGTCATAACGACAGTGTGAGGGACATAGAGTTGAGTGGAGACAAATCTCTATGTTTTAAACCAGTGTCAGACTCAAACTAACATGTGACTTGTGTGGTAGTGAGGAGACGGTTCCTACAGACAAACCAACGTGTTGTTAACTTTGTAACTTTGTTGCTGATTGATCCAAACAACCTCTCAGATGACACCAGGTCAGGAGAGTATTTCCATTATCAGTTCGTATCAATATAGACGAGTGTTGAAGTGGAAATTAAAAGGAAGTTGAATACAACATCATTGTCTAACTCTGAATTCAACAATCAACTTTTACAGACTTTTCCTCCAGACGGCGTCGACGGTAAAACAACTTCAGGTAACGTAGTGACGTCATCAACAATCTTCTATAGAATCTGTCTGGACATTTACAAAGTTAAAGACACGTTGGTTTGGTTTCCCCGAACCTGAACTCAAACGTCTCCTGGTCCATGTTCTCCATGGCCTCCAGCAGGTTTACCTGCACACAGCGCTCTGGTTAGAGCTTTTAAACCTTAAACTTTCCAGTAACGTACAAAAGACATGAACAATAAACTGTTACTGAAGTTGTGTTTCTTGTTCTGACCGTTAGGTGTCGATTTAAAGCAAATATTATTCTAGATTTCTTTGCTTTCTTGACTCAGTTCAACAGTTTAGGACCCAAGTTGATGAAAAACACCGTTGAATTTGTTTTACAAAAAAAATATCATTATTAATAATATATATAAAAACAGATTTTATTTTTTATATAATTATATTTTGTGTTTTCTTATGTGTTTGTGTGTGTACATGATATATGTGAACTGTACAAAACAGTTATTGCACATGGTTATTGAGACAGACAGACCAACCATCTTTATTCATTCATCTCTTCCTCTGCATGTTCTGTTCTTCCTCAGAGTGTAAAGGACAAGACACAGCGATGCAGCCAACAGGAGATGTCACTGCTGCTGAAGGAGACACAATTACACTCAACTGTACTTTTAAGAGCAGTGACACAACTCCCAGGTTGTTCTGGTACAAACAAGAAGTAAATGATCTCCCAAAGAATCTGCCGACACGCCTCTCAAAAACAGTGAGATCCAGATGGACATCCAGACATGGAGATGAGGTCAACGACAAATCAGTTCCTCTGAAGATCCAGAAGCTTCAACTGTCTGACTCTGCTGTGTGCTACTGAGCTCTGCAGCCCACAGTGACAGGAAACACCTCAACTCTGAACAAAAAGCTCTGGAGCAAAGACGACACAATACTCCACAACATCCACTAGAGGGAGTCACACACTGTCAACCAGGCTACACACCTCACTAGTGTTTGAATCACGTACAACTGGAACAGCAACAACAACACAACATCAAAGGTGATTGTGTGGCCCCGCCCACTACAGCCCAACTCAGCCAATCAGATTGTTTGTGTCTCCAGAGCACAAACGTTTGAGGAAGTAAAAGCACAATCAGCTTGATGTTGAGGAGAAGGGCTGTGCAGCAGAGAGGCTCTTTAGTTTTTTCATTCTACTGCAGTGGAACAACATTGTTCATCTGCTGTCTGTTTGGATTCAACAACTCCAAAGACATGTTGCTTTTACCTCTTTTGCTTTTTATCTCACTTCATAGGTGAGTTTTACTACTAAACTAAACTGATTTACAGCATTTCATCAATACATGTTTAGAGGAGAAATCATCAAGTGACAAAACAACAACAACAACCTTGATTCTACTAGAAAATCTTGGACTTGCACAACATGACTAAAAGCTAAAGTGTATTCTAAGGAGTTCTTTACAGTCTAGTGGTGATGTCAGCTACAGTTGAGCTGTTTCTGTCCACAGAGTAACACTGTACACTGACATTTTCCACTGTCTTCTCCTCTCAGCCTCATGGACAATCTTAGTCTAACGGCTTCATTTTCTATACTTTTTCCAGGACTAACAGCTGGAGACACAATCTCTCCTGAACGACGTGAAGTCAGTGGAAGAGAAGGAGAATCTGTCACACTCACATGTCAATATGACACTAGTGAGACAGAAATTACCCTTCACTGGTACAAACATCATTCTGACCTTCAGGCACCTGAGTATATTCTTCGGAAAGGAGCAAAGGATCTACATATCAACATACGCCTGATAAATTCCAAAATCGATTTCAGTCCAAAACATCAGATACAACAACAATACTGACCATAAACAGTCTAACCCTGGCAGACACAGCTCTCTACTACTGTGCTCTAGAAACACAGTGATACAAAGTGTGGAAGAGGCTGTACAAAAACCTGAAGACAGATACGTGACTCCTCTTCAAAGAGGAGGGAAGTGGTGTTCAAACCACAGCTTCATATCAGATGGATTCTGCTAATTCCTGTTTTATCAGAGTCACTGTGGTTACAGCTGCTAATGAAACACTGTGGGAGGATTCACAGGAGCAGCTGATCCACATCAATGACAAACCAACTGGATGATGATTCACACACAAGACACCATGAAAACTAAAGAAACACACACTGACTTTCTCACTTCATCCTCTTCATTCACTGTGGCTCATTAGGCCACGATGAGCTGTTTCTGTTACACAGTGATGATGAGTATGAGACAGTAATAATAATAATAATAATAATAATAATAATAATAATAGATTTTATTTATAATGCACCCTACATTTGAAAGCAAATCTCAAAGTGCTACAATACACACAATGTAATAAATTCAGGCAAAGTAACAAATACTGTTTATCACAAGAGAACAACAATAGAAATGAGGTTAAAAAGGAAAATTTCAAGTCCTTTTTTAAAAACTTTCAGGGGTCTGTGGTGCCCTCAGGTGGTCTGGAAGGTCATTACATAGGTGGGGTGCAGCAGCACAGAAGGCTCTGTCACCCATGGTGCTGAGCTTGGTCCTAGGGCAAAGGAGATAGTCTGAGTTTATGGAGCGGAGGGATCGTGTAGGGGTTTGTGGGACGAGCAGTTCTTTAAGGTAGGTCGGTGCGTTGCCACAGATGCACTGATGAGTGACAAGAGAGATTTTTATCCTGGACTCTTGTGGAGATGGGAAGCCAGTGCAGTGAGTGGAGGACGGGAGTGATGTGTTAGGATTTTCCTACTCTCATCAGGATCCTAGCAGCGCTGTTCTGGACTAGTTGTAGCTGCTGAAGGTGTTTACTATGGGTCCCCATGAGAAGTGCGTTGCAGTAGTCGAGTCTGGAGGAGACAAAGACGTGGACTAGTTTTTCACAATCCGATAAGATGAGATTTGGGTGGAGTTTGACAATATTTCTGAGGTGGTGGAAGGAGATCTTGCAGAGGTGTTTGATATGAGATTCAAAGGTGAGATGGGATCAAATCTTACACCAAGATTGGTGACTGATGAGGAGAGGTGGATGTCATGTCCAGAGAAGGTGATGCTGGTTATGGAGGAGGACTGGATCTGGTGCCCACAAGAATCATAGGTGTGATTGGCAAAGGACAAAAAAGCAGTAAAAATAAACAGCGCACCTACCATGATTCAGCAGCTGATTCAGGTTGGTCTGGGTCAAGCTCCTTTATCCTGTTTTTTTCTAAGTGAACCTGTATGAAAGGATGTTTTGGTAAAAGAAAAAAAAAAAAGACATTTCATTAATTTTCTCCACAGTTGTATCTGGTCACATCTGTCATGACTTGTCACCTGATCAGCGCTGTGACAGTCGCTCTACACACTCTGACCCCTGGGCTGGATGTGTTTTTGATTGACAGGTGTTGAGAACCGATCACAATCGACAAATAAGAAGGTAAAACAACACCGATTGGATGGAGCCAATGACAGAGCAGCCTCAGGTCACCTGATTGTCAACATTTAGAAAAATCATTACCAGGTTATAGAAGTTGCTTTACTGTCGAGGGCTGTGATTTCAGTTGGAGAAGACTGAGAGATGATGGAGGGGATGAGAGGCTTCCTCTGTGATCAGGGTGGCTTTCCTGATCACAGAGCGCTCATACAGATGGGACAGTGGAGTTTGTGGTGAGCCAATTATTTTGCCAGCTTGATCTGTGATCTGTGTGAGTTTTGTTTTCTGTTTACTGGTGAGGAAGTTGTACCAGGATGTGATATTAAAGGTGAGAATAGATTCTATAAGTGACTGGTAAACCATGATTGAAATCCTTTCACTGACATTAAAATTCCTTTCCTTCATGAGAAGATGGAGGCGCTGGAGTGCTTTGTTGTAAATTGAGTCTGAGTGTGTTTGGAAGGACAGGGAATCCATCTGTGTCCCCAGATACTTAAATCACTCCACCTGTTTAACCTGCTCTCCCTGGATAGACAATTCAATCAATTCAATTCAATTCAATTTATTTTATTTATATAGCGCCAGGTCATAAAAACATTTATCTCAAGGCACTTTACATAGAGAAACCCAACATTTCCACAATGAGCAAGCGCTTGGCAACAATGGAGAGGAAAAACTCCCTTTTAACAGGAAGAAACCTCCAGCAGAACCAGACTCAGAGTGGACGGTCATCTGCCTCGACCGGTTGGAGTGAAATGAAAACAGGGAAAAGAGAAGAGACAGAGGAAAGAGAGGGAGGAGGACGGGGGAGGGGGGAGGAAGAAAAGTGGGAGACCAGAAAGAGACAGTAGAGAGTAGATGGTTACAAGTAGTTGTTAAAGTAAAATTATCATTACAATTAATATTACAATAATAATAATAATAATGATGAAGATGAAAGTGATGATGTCGTCAAAGAATTGGAGTCCAACAGCTCTGGAGTCAAAACTTCCTGTAAAAGAGAAAGGGGTAGGGGGAGACACAACTGCGAGAGAGAGCAGATGATGTTAAAAATATGTAATATTTAAATATAAATATCAGGACATGAAGTGTGAGGGAGAGAAAGAGACGTGAGGAGTGAGGGACAGAGAGGAGCAGTGTATTGTCAGAGTCCCCCAGCAGTCTAATCCTATAGCAGCTTAACTAAAGGATGGTTCAGGCAGGCCCGTGTCCTGCCTGGACCATACTTAACTATAGGCTTTATCATAAAGGAAAGTTTTTAGTCTAACCTTAAAGGTAGAAACGGTGTCTGCCTCCCGGACCCAAACTGGGAGCTGGTTCCATAAGAGAGGAGCCTGATGACTGAAGGCTCTACCTCCCATTCTGGTCTTAGAGACTCTAGGAACCACAAGTAAACCAGCAGTTTGTGATCGAAGTGATCTATTAGGATAATAAGGAACTATGAGTTCCTTAAGATATGATGGAGCCTGATCATTAAGGGTTTTATAGGCAAGCAAGAGGATTTTGAATTCTATTCTAGATTTTACCGAATGAAGAGCAGCCAATACTGGAGAAATATGATCTCTGGTCCTACTTCCTGTCAATACCCGTGCTGCAGCATTCTGGATTAGCTGAAGGGTTTTGATGGAGTTACTGGAACACCCTGATAGTAGAGAGTTACAGTAGTCCAGTCTCGAGTAACAAATGCATGAATTAACTTTTCAGCATCCTTTCTAGACAGGATGCCTCTGATTTTGCAATATTACGTAGGTGGAAAAAAGCTGTTCTAGAGACTTGTCTAATATGAGATACAAAGGATATGTCCTGATCAAAGATTACTCCAAGATTCCTCACAGTAGAACTGGAGGCCAAAGTGATGCCATCCAGATTAGCTATGTGATCTGAAAATGATGTTCTTAGATGTTCAGAGCCAAGTATGATGACTTCGGTTTTGTCTGAGTTTAAAGGTAAGAAATTCTGAGTCATCCAGGTCTTTATGTCTTTAAGACAGTCCTGAAGTTTGATGACCTGGTTAGTTTCATCTGGTTTCATAGATAAGTACAGCTGGGTATCGTCTGCATAACAATGGAAGTTTATATTGTGCTTCCTGATGATGTTTCCTAAGGGAAGCATGTACAAGATAAAGAGGATTGGTCCTAACACAGAACCCTGTGGAACTCCATGACTAACTGCAGTACATGTGGAAGACTCATTGTTTACATGAACAAACTGGAATCTATCTGATAGATACGATTTAAACCAAGAAAGTGCAGTGCCTCTGATCCCAACAACATGTTCTAGTCTATGTAACAGGATGTTATGATCAATTGTGTCAAACGCAGCACTAAGATCCAGCAAGACAAGAATAGAGACAAGTCCATTGTCAGAGGCCGTATGAAGGTCATTGGTAACTTTCACTAATGCTGTTTCTGTGCTATGATGAGTCTAAACCCTGACTGGAAATCCTCATAAAGACTATTCTCATGTAAGTAATCACATAGTTGAGCAGCAACAACTTTCTCCAGGATTTTGGACATAAAAGGGAGATTTGATATAGGTCTATAATTAGCTAGATCACCTGGGTCCAGAGTAGGTTTTTTAAGTAATGGTTTAATTACTGCAGCTTTAAAAGCCTGTGGTACGTAGCCTTTTACTAAAGATAGATTTATCAGATGCAAGATGGACATATCAACTGAAGGTAGGACGTATTTAAACAGCCTGGTTGGAACAGGGTCTAAGAGACAAGTCGTTGGTCTGGAAGAAGAAATGGTTGTAGTCAGTTCAGAGAGATCTATGGGAGAAAAACTGTCCAGATAAAAGTCAACTGTTAATGCTGATTCCAAGTCTACTGCACTGGGTGAAATATCAGTGCCAGAAGTGGGAAGGAGGTAACTAATTTTATCTCTGATGACAATAATTTTATTTGTAAAAAGTTCATAAAGTCATTGCTGCTGAGATTTACTGGAATAGACGGCTCCACAGAGCTATGACTTTCTGTCAGCCTGGCTACAGTACTGAAAAGGAACCTGGGGTTGTTCTTGTTTTCTTCAATTAAAGAAGAATAGTAAGAGGCTCTGGCTTTTCTGAGGGCTCTCTTATATTCTATGAAACTATTTCTCCAGGCTACATAAAATTCTTCTTGTTTGGTTGAAGCCACTTCCTCTCTAGAATCCGTGACTGTTGCTTTAAAGCCTGTGTTTGTGAGTTAAACCAAGGAACTCTCCTCCTCTGATTCACTACCTTCTTTCTCAATGGGGCAACAGCATCAAGTGTTGAACGTAGGCAAGATGCAACACTGTCAAAACCATGATCAACCTGAGCAGCAGTAAATTTAAGATAGTCATCCTCTGCTGTGTTCATATATGACACTCGGATAGATAACTGTTCTTTGAATTTAGCCACAACATCGTCAGACAGACACCTACTGTAGTGAAACTGCTTCTCAGATGTTGTGTAATCTAACACAGTGAACTCAAACCTTATTAAGAAACAGTCAGAGAGAAGAGGATTATGAGGAAATATTATTAAATTGTTAACATCAACACCATAGGTAAGAACAAGGTCAAGGGTATGGTTGAAACAGTGAGTAGATTTGTTTATGTGCTGAGAAAAGCCAATTGAATCTAACAGTATTTTAAACGCAGAACTGAGGCTATCGTTGACAACATCTACATGAATGTTAAAATCACCCACTATAATAACTTTATCTGTACTGAGAACTATCTCAGATAAAAACTGTGAAAATTCAGCTATAAATTCAGAATAAGGACCAGGTGGACGATACACAGTAACTACCACAACTGGTTTTTGCATTTTCCAGTTTGGATGTGAGAGACTAAAAGTGAGACTTTCAAATGAGTTATATCTAGTCTTAGGTTTAGGGTTAATCATTAGATTAGAGTTAAAATGGCTGCAACTCCTCCTCCTCGGCCTGTGCCTCGAGGAATGTGAGCGTTAACATGAGTTGGAGGAGTCGATTCATTCAGACTAACAAAATCCTCCTGCTTCAGCCAAGTTTCAGTGACACAGAATAGATCAATATTATGATCAATTATCAAATCATTCACTAATAAAGATTTGGATGGAAGTGATCTTATGTTTAATAATCCACATTTAATAACCTGATGATTTGATTCTACTGTGTTAGTTGTGTTAATCTTAATTAGGTTGCTATGAGTTACTCCTCTTTTTTTAACTTGGGTGGTCGGGGAGCAGACACAGTTTCTATACATCTATGAATGAGTGACGCTCTAACTGAAGCACAGAGAAGCGTGTAGGACTGCAACTCTGCCTCCTGGTCTCAACTCTGGGTTGTCAGGTTTTAGGTCTAATAAAATCTGTCAGATTTCTAGATAAGAGAGCTGCTCCATCCAAAGTGGGGTGGATGCCGTCTCTCCTAATCAGACCAGGTTTTCCCCAAAAGCTTTGCCAGTTATCTATAAAGCCCACATCGTTGGCTGGACACCACCTCGACAACCAGCGGTTAAATGACGACATGCGGCTATACATGTCATCACTGGTCATATTGGGTAGGGGACCAGAGAAAATTACGGAGTCCGACATTGTTTTGGCGATGTACACACCGACTCAACGTTAATTTTCGTGACCTCCGACTGGCGTGAGCCGGGTGTCATTACCGCCGACGTGGATAACAATCAGCCAGCAGTTTTAAATAGGATTCAATGTTGAATTCTTTGTGTCGGTAGAAAATCACATCAATCAGACGAGTTTAGAGAAAGTTTGTGTTGTGTAATTTCAACCTAAAGAGTCATAACGACAGTGTGAGGGACATAGAGTTGAGTGGAGACAAATCTCTATGTTTTAAACCAGTGTCAGACTCAAACTAACATGTGACTTGTGTGGTAGTGAGGAGACGGTTCCTACAGACAAACCAACGTGTTGTTAACTTTGTAACTTTGTTGCTGATTGATCCAAACAACCTCTCAGATGACACCAGGTCAGGAGAGTATTTCCATTATCAGTTCGTATCAATATAGACGAAGCGTTGAAGTGGAAATTAAAAGGAAGTTGAATACAACATCATTGTCTAACTCTGCATTCAACAATCAACTTTTACACACTTTTCCTCCAGACGGCGCCGACGGTAAAACAACGTCAGGTAACGTGAGTGACGCCATCAACAATCTTCTATAGAATCTGTCTGGACATTTACAAAGTTAAAGACACGCTGGTTTGGTTTCCTGAACCTGAACTCAAACGCCTCCTGGTCCATGTTCTCCATGGCCTCCAGCAGGTTTACCTGCACACAGCGCTCTGGTTAGAGCTTTTAAACCTTAAACTTTCCAGTAACGTATAAAAAACATGAACAATAAACTGTTACTGAAGTTGTGTTTCTTGTTCTGACCGTTAGGTGTCGATTTAAAGCAAATATTATTCTAGATTTCTTTGCTTTCTTGACTCAGTTCAGCAGTTTAGGACCCAAGTTGATGAAAAACTGACTTCATCCACTCAGAGTCATGTAAATAATAAATAAATAGAATCTGGTCGACCGGATTTACATTTACATCGACTGTTAAACAGATGTAAATGACTTCAACGTCCTCACCAGAACTGAGTCAACAGCATTAATGTGATGATAAAAAACTAACACCGTTGAATTTGTTTTACAAAAAAATATCATTATTAATAATATATATATAAACAGATTTTATTTTTTATATAATTATATTTTGCGTTTTCTTATGTGTTTGTGTGTGTACATGATATATGTGAACTGTACAAAACAGTTATTGCACATGGTTATTGAGACAGACAGACCAACCATCTTTATTCATTCATCTCTTCCTCTGCATGTTCTGTTCTTCCTCAGAGTGTAAAGGACAAGACACAGCGATGCAGCCAACAGGAGATGTCACTGCTGCTGAAGGAGACACAATTACACTCAACTGTACTTTTAAGAGCAGTGACACAACTCCCAGGTTGTTCTGGTACAAACAAGAAGTAAATGATCTCCCAAAGAATCTGCCGACACGTCTCTCAAAAACAGTAGGATCCAGATGGACATCCAGACATGGAGATGAGGTCAACGACAAATCAGTTCCTCTGAAGATCCAGAAGCTTCAACTGTCTGACTCTGCTGTACTACTGAGCTCTGCAGCCCACAGTGACAGGAAACACCTCAACTCTGAACAAAAAGCTCTGGAGCAAAGACGACACAATACTCCACAACATCCACTAGAGGGAGTTACACACTGTCAACCAGGCTACACACCTCACTAGTGTTTGAATCACGTACAACTGGAACAGCAACAACAACACAACTTCAAAGGTGATTGTGTGGCCCCGCCCACTACAGTCCAACTCAGCCAATCAGATTGTTTGTGTCTCCAGAGCACAAACGTTTGAGGAAGTAAAAGCACAATCAGCTTGATGTTGAGGAGAAGGGCTGTGCAGCAGAGAGGCTCTTTAGTTTTTTCATTCTACTGCAGTGGAACAACATTGTTCATCTGCTGTCTGTTTGATTCAACAACTCCAAAGACATGTTGCTTTACCTCTTTTGCTTTTTATCTCACTTCATAGGTGAGTTTTACTACTAAACTAAACTGGTTTACAGCATTTCATCAATACATGTTTAGAGGAGAAATCATCAAGTGACAAAAACAACAACAACAACCTTGATTCTACTAGAAAATCTTGGACTTGCACAACATGACTAAAAGCTAAAGTGTATTCTAAGGAGTTCTTTACAGTCTAGTGGTGATGTCAGCTACAGTTGAGCTGTTTCTGTCCACAGAGTAACACTGTACACTGACATTTTCCACTGTCTTCTCCTCTCAGCCTCATGGACAATCTTAGTCTAACGGCTTCATTTTCTATACTTTTTCCAGGACTAACAGCTGGAGACACAATCTCTCCTGAACGACGTGAAGTCAGTAGAAGAGAAGGAGAATCTGTCACACTCACATGTCAATATGAGACTAGTAAGACATATATTTACCTTCACTGGTACAAACATCATTCTGACCTTCAGGCACCTGAGTTTATTCTCTATAAAGGAGAAGGACCACAGAAGGGTGATGACTATATTCCTGCTCATCACAAAAAACGATATAAGTCCGAAACATCAGATACAACAACTAAACTGACCATAAACAGTCTAACCCTGGCAGACACAGCTCTCTACTACTGTGCTCTAGAAACACAGTGATACAAAGTGTAGAAGAGGCTGTACAAAAACCTGAAGACAGATACGTGACTCCTCTTCAAAGAGGAGGGAAGTGGTGTTCAAACCACAGCTTCATATCAGATGGATTCTGCTAATTCCTGTTTTATCAGAGTCACTGTGGTTACAGCTGCTAATGAAACACTGTGGGAGGATTCACAGGAGCAGCTGATCCACATCAATGACAAACCAACTGGATGATGATTCACACAATTCTTTTATATATTTTTTTGCCTGTTTGGTTTTTGTTTGACAACCAGAGAGCTGTTGAGACGTTAGTCTGTTGTTACACCAGTGATCAGCTGATGACAAATAAAATATATTCTATTCATAGACCTCTGATTAAACAGAAGAGATTAAAATAAATTAATTATTAAATAAAAAGGGAAAAGTCTCCAGTGAAGAAAAAACTGGCAACTAAATTTTACTGTTTTATTTCATATAGTTTATTATTATTTATTAAATCACTGGTAATTTGTTCAACTTAACTAGTTTAATGTTTTTTTATTGTAAAAAAATTATATAAAATATATTTTCCTCCAGATCAATAAAGTTTTGTTTTATTATTAAACTCAATAATAAAATCCAGTTATTTAACATCCTAGTTAATTATTGTAGGAGTCAATAACGCAGCAGTGCTACTGTCTGAGGGACAGTCAGCTCCACTGTGTCACTGACAACGTCGGGTTTGGGGGAGATCACAGATATATAAGTGACGCCTCCAATAAATAATGATGTGAAAGACCAGAGGGTTCTGGTCTCTAAAATCCCTGGTCCTCCTCAGAGACCCTCTCTCAATCCGACACCGAGCTCCACGGATCTTCAATAAAAGGACCAGACATTTTCAAGAGAACTGATTGGTCGGAGGGCGGAGCTTTTATAGGCGCCGACCTCTGATCTGGAACATGACCTGGTCCGGAGCAGGTTAGTCGTTCAGCATCAGTTACCATGGAGACGTAGCCCGGTAGGAAGTGAACCACCTTCGTAGGACGGAAACCAGATTTAACCCTGAAGTTACCGTGATAAGAACTAGTCCTGCTTCATAGCACAGACCTAGTGTGATACAAAATAAAATGACAGTGCACATCACTGTAAACTAGGACTCAGCCTCTAGTGCAGTTAAACCGTGGTTTATACTTTCCTTTTCCATCCATTGTCACCTGGTTA
This sequence comes from Polydactylus sextarius, assembly GCA_016801845.1. Taxonomy (NCBI): domain Eukaryota; kingdom Metazoa; phylum Chordata; class Actinopteri; family Polynemidae; genus Polydactylus; species Polydactylus sextarius. The sequence goes on along the minus strand of JAFBJX010000184.1, from coordinate 18,784 downwards.
TGACGCGGAGGAGGCAGAGCATTTGAACCAGCGGTGTGTTTGTCCATCGACTGGTGTTTCAGACTGGATGTGCTACGATGACTCAGTTCACACCGACAACTTTGGTCTTATCTATAGACACATCTTGCAACGTTTTAAAACTGATGTAGGAGCCGTTCTTGGTTTATGTTTTTTATGCGTTTGTGCATACGCCCTTTCCTTAGGACGTGCACCAAGCAGGTTTGAGGGTGGTTGTTGTAATGGTGGCTCTGACCTTGGACTTAAACGGGCCCGAGTTTTTACCAGTGAAGACACATTTGAAATTCTGTCATTTGGTTGAATCTCATCCTCCTTTTCAGATTCTTTTTCACAACATTTTTCAGCGTCTTTCAACCATTTATTCACATCGTTCAAGAAATTCACATTTGCTTTAGTTTTCTGTTCAAACCATGTTTGTTGCCTTTATCCTCTTCCTCAGGCGGTGGCATTTCCAACAATGTGTCAGCATGTGACATCAGCAGCAGAACAATCAGTCACTCAGGTGGTAATTAATTCCTCCAGTTTCCAATTAACTTTCCATTTCATATACTTTTTCTTTCTGTCAACATCCATGTGTGATAAATGAGGGTGTTGTAGTGGCCCAACCCATACATTTTCCACACGTAGCCTCACATGAAAACTGTCAAGTGATGTAGGGTTTAACTTCTCAGCTCTTGCCCAAACTTGAAAAAACAGCCTGGTCATGTACTTGAAGGACGCGAGGGACGACTCAATCTCTTCTTTCATCTATAAACAGAGTTGGTGTGTTGTAGGTTGAAGGTAGCAGGTGAGCAGGTAATGGGTAGGTAGGTTGATAACGTCAAAAGACAAATTAACAAAGGTCAGACGTTGTCTTATTTTAAATAAATATTCTTAAACTTAACACATCACATCTAATTAAATATCACAGTTGTTATTGTAAGTTAATCTATCAGTGCAAGTGCTGCAGTTAAATAACTAAACTACATCCTAGAAACCATTTCCCAACAACATCACATCAAATTAAAGTTTACATACATCATGCAGATAATGTGAATATTATTCAAACTAAACATTTTACAATGTAGCCCAACATAACAACTGGAGTATAATAAACAGGCTACTAGTCACCTCTTTAATACTAAAGCAATGTCTTAATATTATTTCTTTCATTTCAAACTTAAATTTTCACATTTATATTTATTTTCCAGAGTTCATTTTCCTACCAGTTGCATCTTCAGTATCTTGACTGAGAGCTGAGAGTATTTCTGTGTCTTCGCTGAGTGAATCCTGTGCACGCCCTTTGTTCACAAACTTTTTCCTTTTCCATGCAGCTGTGCAGGTGATCTGGTTCACCAGGAAGTTCAGGGTGATCTGTTTGACTGCTACCACTCATTAAACCCTTCTCTGCCCCTGCAGGTTGGGAGGTTTGGAGCTGAGCTTGAGCTTCATGAGTGAATGTTTGCAGGATGAGTGTCAGTGGTTTGAGTTGACGCCACAAACACTGAAAACTCTCCAACGCTCCCGAGTATGACAAACAAGCAACAGTTAAAACATCCATAGACATAGATATTAAATACAGCAAACAGGAAATAAAGAGCATTATTAAGTATAAAGGTGCTAGAAAATGGCAAAACCAATGTGATGTGTGGAGCACGGGACGACACTTTGACAGTATACAGAGTAAGGTTGACAAGGGAAGAAACACAAAAGCAAAAAAGAAGGAGGATGTGTTCTCAAGAATGTGATTTGGACATAATCACTAAATGGATCAATGTTTAGGATCAAAAAACATATCGACAGAACCTGTGAATGCAGTGAAAGTCAAGAAACAGTAGAACATGTTATTATGCAGAGTCCAAAATACCATCAAGACAGGAAAACACTATTCACCCAGTTACGTAGAAAACAGGTAGAAATCATTATACAGAACATACTTAAAGTAGAAACAAGAGAGACCTGCTTCAAATATCTGTGTAACTGTCTGAAGAAAACAGGATTAATCAACAGGCTATAACTTATTTAAGTTAAGGACACAATTATTGCTGATTTGAGACCATTTTTTTTTGTTGTTTGTTTGTCCCAGTTTTTGTTTTGCTGTTTTTATATTCACTGTTCACTGTAAATAAATTCACTCGTCCTTCACTGGACCTTGGACTTGCCTTCCTTCCTTTTATCCACCCTTTGGCTGCAGCCAGTCCTGATGAAGTGGAGGGTGGAGAAGCCCCTTCTCACACCATGATATCCAGTTCTAAAGTCCAAACCATCAGCACAGTCCAGTTTCTTTAAGTCACTCAAACAGGCTCCGTTTTTCCATGCAGTTTTATTACCTTCTGTGTCTCATTTACCTTCATCCTCTGCAGCACTGTCTGGTGAAAAGAGGAGGTGTTTTCAACATCCATGGTTCTCTGATCCAAGCTGCAGCCTCCTTCCAATAAGGCCTTTTTTCCTCCATACGGCTCAGTTCTTACTTGTGTGGTGACCATCCAAAAGAAACTTAATTAGTCACATGATGGTGGCTTGAAGATTGATCTTGATTCCAGGTAAAACAAAGTTCTGTGTAAAGCTCTTCTCTTCTGGCTGATGTTCCCATTTATTGCAACAAAAAGGATCATTACAAAAACAGGAATGTTACCATGTCAGCTGATGTATATTGGAACTCAAAAACACTGTCTTTGTTCTAGCTGTCGCTAAGAACTGTTGTGCTTCCCACCACCATTCAACTCAAACTGATTTCTACCTTATGTCAAGCACCTGCTCTGAGTGGTTATCAATTACCAGAAAACCTATGCTGCACCCTAGTGGTCAAAATAAGGTACTTGGACAAAAACATAAATTTAAGAATCAACAGTTTATGAACAAACTACAAGTTCACTGGGTCACAAAGAGCTTTAATCTGGTGATAAAAAATAAAAGCTGTTGAAACTGTTTTGCATTAATGCAAAACAATTATTATTATTAATGTATATAATATTTTGACATATTTTATATATAATTATATTTTGCTTTTTCTTATGTGTTTGTGTGTGTACATGATATATGTGAACTGTACAAAACAGTTACTGCACATGGTTATTGAGACAGACAGACCAACCATCTTTATTCATTCATCTCTTCCTCTGCATGTTCTGTTCTTCCTCAGAGTGTAAAGGACAAGACACAGCGATGCAGCCAACAGGAGATGTCACTGCTGCTGAAGGAGACACAATTACACTCAACTGTACTTTTAAGAGCAGTGACACAACTCCCAGGTTGTTCTGGTACAAACAAGAAGTAAATGATCTCCCAAAGAATCTGCCGACACGTCTCTCAAAAACAGTAAGATCCAGATGGACATCCAGACATGGAGATGAGGTCAACGACAAATCAGTTCCTCTGAAGATCCAGAAGCTTCAACTGTCTGACTCTGCTGTGTACTACTGAGCTCTGCAGCCCACAGTGACAGGAAACACCTCAACTCTGAACAAAAAGCTCTGGAGCAAAGACGACACAATACTCCACAACATCCACTAGAGGGAGTCACACACTGTCAACCAGGCTACACACCTCACTAGTGTTTGAATCACGTACAACTGGAACAGCAACAACAACACAAAATCAAAGGTGATTGTGTGGCCCCGCCCACTACAGTCCAACTCAGCCAATCAGATTGTTTGTGTCTCCAGAGCACAAACGTTTGAGGAAGTAAAAGCACAATCAGCTTGATGTTGAGGAGAAGGGCTGTGCAGCAGAGAGGCTCTTTAGTTTTTTCATTCTACTGCAGTGGAACAACATTGTTCATCTGCTGTCTGTTTGGATTCAACAACTCCAAAGACATGTTGCTTTACCTCTTTTGCTTTTTATCTCACTTCATAGGTGAGTTTTACTACTAAACTAAACTGATTTACAGCATTTCATCAATACATGTTTAGAGGAGAAATCATCAAGTGACAAAAACAACAACAACAACCTTGATTCTACTAGAAAATCTTGGACTTGCACAACATGACTAAAAGCTAAAGTGTATTCTAAGGAGTTCTTTACAGTCTAGTGGTGATGTCAGCTACAGTTGAGCTGTTTCTGTCCACAGAGTAACACTGTACACTGACATTTTCCACTGTCTTCTCCTCTCAGCCTCATGGACAATCTTAGTCTAATGGCTTCATTTTCTATACTTTTTCCAGGACTAACAGCTGGAGACACAATCTCTCCTGAACGACGTGAAGTCAGTGGAAGAGAAGGAGAATCTGTCACACTCACATGTCAATATCAGACTAGTGCTAGTGTTGTTTACCTTTCCTGGTACAAACATCATTCTGACCTTCAGGCACCTGAGTTTATTCTCTTGAAAGGAGCAAAAGATCGCAGTAATAGAGAATATATTCCTGATGATCACAAAAAACGATATCAGTCCGAAACATCACCTACAACAACTAAACTGACCATAAACAGTCTAACCCTGGCAGACACAGCTCTCTACTACTGTGCTCTAGAAACACAGTGATACAAAGTGTAGAAGAGGCTGTACAAAAACCTGAAGACAGATACGTGACTCCTCTTCAAAGAGGAGGGAAGTGGTGTTCAAACCACAGCTTCATATCAGATGGATTCTGCTAATTCCTGTTTTATCAGAGTCACTGTGGTTACAGCTGCTAATGAAACACTGTGGGAGGATTCACAGGAGCAGCTGATCCACATCAATGACAAACCAACTGGATGATGATTCACACACAAGACACCATGAAAACTAAAGAAACACACACTGACTTTCTCACTTCATCCTCTTCATTCACTGTGGCTCATTAGGCCACGATGAGCTGCTTCTGTTGTCCACTGTCCTCAGCAACATGTAGAGCTTTGTAGAGGTTTTTTACCAAGTGTCAGAGACGACATATCTAAGTCAGCTGGTATAACTTGTGGAGAAGCTAAAGCTTCAACACTGGGACGTCTCCTATTCACCTTATATATGCTGTCATGTCCATGCCTGGAACTTATAGATACATAAAATGTTTTCCTGACTTTGTTTTATGAAAACCTTAATGTGATTCACTTATACACATAATACAAAACACACACAAACATGCTAATGTGACACCTACAAATATTTATGGTCACAAATTGTCTATCGTTACCGTTGACACAGAGTCAACCCTAACAATAGCTCAGCTGATTACACACTTTGCTTTTGATTGGTGAGAACCCAGTAAACCACCTTATTTAAATAAGTCAAGCCTGCCTGCTGTTCCTGCTCCTTGCCAGCCTTTGCAACCCAGCTCCTCCTATTACAACCTCATTTTTGTTGACTAACATGTATTGGAGTTCTCATGTGTTAGTATTCATGAGTAATTTAAGATTCATCGAGCATCAATAAGTCTGTTTCCATTTCACTCCAACCGGTCAAGCCAGATGACCGTCCACCCTGAGTCTGGTTCTGCTGGAGGTTTCTTCCTGTCAGGGAGTTTTTCCTCTCCACCGTCGCCAAGTGCTTGTTTCTGTCATTTATAACATGAGCACCCTAAGACATGTTTGTGTGACATGGTATATACATGACTTGACTGTTGCATCTAAATCCTACAGTAGCAGCAACATGACTGTAACCTGCTGCAGAAGGTCTTGCATAGGTACACATGGACCTGGAGGAATCAGCGGTCTCTCTGCTGTTCCATTGTTTAAAAAAAACAAAAAACAGATAGTTGGTAGTGCATTTATGTCCGTAGCATCTGCCATCATCATGTATTGTTACCCTGCTGTGTTCTGTCCGTACCCTGCACTCGTGCTGCTGCCTCCACTAAGGCTGCTCCACGATGGCTCGGCTCATGGAGCAGATTGTCCCAATAAATTGTACCTAGCATACAATAAAAGTATTTTGACTAAAGTGTTTCTGACAGAACTGTTACTATTAATGAATGTTTTCAACCAATTCAGTTTTAATGTTCCGTTTATAGATTCAAAGTCAGTTGCTTGTAGGCCGCCATCTTTGTAATCCTTCATCAATTCAGCTTTTTTGATGTAGTGGATCTTTTTCTACCAAGTATAATCAAAATTGATCAGGTTGATTTTTTTAACAGCTTTGTTTGGAACAGCCAATGAATACGCTGGATAAATACATCTTGATAAACTTTCCAACTTGGTGAGAAAAGTTGGACCAATTAAACTAATGTCTCTTGATAACCAGGAGTTTAGTTTAGTTTGACATATATCAGTTGTCTTCCACACATTCTTATCATCTCTATCTATAGAGTCTCTTGATAAGTTAACTGGATTTTAACTTCTCCTTTTCACTCTGGTCGCTGAAGACGCTTCGCTGACCCACACACACACACACACACACACACACACACACACACACACACACACACACACACACACTCTTATACACACACACACACACACACACACACACTAGATGAGAAACAATAACCAGTGTGAATGACAGTAAACTGATGTGTGGTTTCCTTTGATTAAATGTCAGTAAATGGTCTTTGACTGCCATCTAGTGGCCACTTTTGTTTTTGTCTTGTGTTTTTTTGGTATCAGAGTATAAAAGGGAGGAGATTGGTGAGCGCTGTCAGCTCCTCACCTGCATCCTCATCACATTTCTGTTGTTTATGTTTGACCACGCGGTGTGTGTGCTGCTGGGTCGCTCCTTTGTCAGGAACATTGTGATTTCCTGAGGAAGTTTTCCTTTTGGATTCTGTATTTTTAAATTTGATATGTCTGTTAGGTTCCTACAGTCCATTTCACTTCTCTTTATTGTTATTAGGAGGCAGATGTTTCTTTAGACGCCAACTTGGTTGTTCTGGATCTAGCTCCCTTGGTAAAGTGGAACGAGGTATGTGGACCTCTGGTTCTGACTGATTCATTTTATCCTCGGGATGTCTGGGTTTATTTTATTTTGAAGGACGCCTATTATATGCCTTGATTGACTTTCACTTATATGTTTGGATTATATCTTTTCCTCTTGTTTTTCTTCGTATTTCCTGTTATTGTTATTTCTGTAGCGACGTCCCTTTGTCGCTTTTGTAAGTTTTCCCCAGAACAGAAAATATTTGTGTCGTCAGCAAACAAGACAAAATTCAAAACCTTAGTGATTTTACATATATCATTAATATACAGAGTAAAACACTTGGGGCCCAACACTGACCCCTGTGGGACACCACAAGCAATGTCCAAACATGAAGAGACATAATCACCCAATTTCTTTGGACTGATGACAACAGCAACACAAACACTGAGCAACAAATAGAAAAGACACACAGTTGAATCTGACTGAGCAAACAACATCAAGGTGATTGTGTGCCCCGCCCACTACAGTCCAACTCAGCCAATCAGATTGTTTGTGTCTCCAGAGCAGAAACGTTTGAGGAAGTAAAAGCACAATCAGCTTGATGTTGAGGAGAAGGGCTGTGCAGCAGAGAGGCTCTTTAGTTTTTTTCATTCTACTGCAGTGGAACAACATTGTTCATCTGCTGTCTGTTTGGATTCAACAACTCCAAAGACATGTTGCTTTACCTCTTTTGCTTTTTATCTCACTTCATAGGTGAGTTTTACTACTAAACTAAACTGATTTACAGCATTTCATCAATACATGTTTAGAGGAGAAATCATCAAGTGACAAAAACAACAACAACAACCTTGATTCTACTAGAAAATCTTGGACTTGCACAACATGACTAAAAGCTAAAGTGTATTCTAAGGAGTTCTTTACAGTCTAGTGGTGATGTCAGCTACAGTTGAGCTGTTTCTGTCCACAGAGTAACACTGTACACTGACATTTTCCACTGTCTTCTCCTCTCAGCCTCATGGACAATCTTAGTCTAACGGCTTCATTTTCTATACTTTTTCCAGGACTAACAGCTGGAGACACAATCTCTCCTGAACGACGTGAAGTCAGTGGAAGAGAAGGAGAATCTGTCACACTCACATGTCAATATGACACTAGTGCTAGTGGTGTTGCCCTTAACTGGTACAAACATCATTCTGACCTTCAGGCACCTGAGTTTATTCTCTATAAAAGAGAAGAAGGATACACAGGTCAACATACATCTGAAAAATTCCAAGATCGATATCAGTCCCAAACAAAAGATAAAACAACTAAACTGACCATAAACAGTCTAACCCTGGCAGACACAGCTCTCTACTACTGTGCAGTTAGAAACACAGTGATACAAAGTGTAGAAGAGGCTGTACAAAAACCTGAAGACAGATACGTGACTCCTCTTCAAAGAGGAGGGAAGTGGTGTTCAAACCACAGCTTCATATCAGATGGATTCTGCTAATTCCTGTTTTATCAGAGTCACTGTGGTTACAGCTGCTAATGAAACACTGTGGGAGGATTCACAGGAGCAGCTGATCCACATCAATGACAAACCAACTGGATGATGATTCACACAATTCTTTTATTATGTTTTTTTTGCCTGTTTGGTTTTTGTTTGACAACCAGAGAGCTGTTGAGACGTTAGTCTGTTGTTACACCAGTGATCAGCTGATGACAAATAAAATCTATACTATTCATAGACTTCTGATGAAACAGAAGACCAGGAGGGAGTCTGGATGGCCGAGTGGCTCGGACCCATCACGCTGGCGTATGTGCCGTGCAGTTATTCGCCAGTTCGGATCCAGACCGAGTCGACTGCTTCTGCGCGTCCTTCCCCCACTCTCCTCCCTGTTTCCTGTCGCTACACTGTCTCTGATTAAAAGCAAAAAATAATTTTAAAAAAGCCTGGGGATGGGGCCTGTTGGCTAGAGACTGGTGGTCGGGCCTTTGCCCACGGGGCCTGGTCGAACAAGGCCCAAAACATGACCCGTCAGAGGAATCACAGGGTCCGGTGCAGTGGGGATTGGGTGACACCTTGGTGGTTTGGTCCCTTTTGGGCGGATGACCAAAGATATTTTTTTCACAGTTGTTCACTGTTCAAACATCAGGGCATCCGTCACTGTAAGTCACTAAGTCGTAGGTCGATGATCCACTTTATATTTCTATCATGTGACTTGAAGCCACATGTTTTAAACACTGAGATGAGCTAGAATGTCTTCATTTGATGCCTTCTAGAAGTTTCTGAGAAAAAGTGTTTAATTAGAAACCTTCTCATTCTTCAAATAAAGCTCAATTTTTCAAATTAAAGTGAAATGTTTCATGTTAAAATCTGCAGCTGCTCATCTTTGTGTTTCCTACTTTACTGAATAAACATGTGGAGGAACATTTCTGCCAGAGGAAGATGATGATGACGATGATGAAGAGATAATAAACTGACTTAGATTTATGAAACAAAGTCGACGCTCAGACTCTGAAAATATAAGAGGAGACTAAAGTTCTTTGAGAACTAGAAAATAATAAAATTATAATCAAATAAACAAACTAGTGCTGTCAATCGATAGTTAACTCATGATTAATCCCAAATGAATCGCATATATTTATCTATTCTAAATGTCCCTTGAATTATCATTTTAATAGTCTTATCAATATGGAAAAGTGGACAGGCTTGCTTTGTGCAAATGTTTCTTATTGCAAACTACAACAACAACATGTAGTGTTAAAGCCATTCACATCTGAAGCAAAATCTCAAACCCTTTTTAAAACCCAGCGGCAGAAACTAATCAATAGTTTCTACAGATAGAATAGAACTGAACAAAGTGACACGGTTGAAACGTCACAAAATGATCACACTGTTTCACATTTAATGATGATAGTTTATTTATAGTAACGCCACGAAGAAGACGATCGGCAAAGTCCGTCCCCGCCACTGATCGGGTCTTACCTCAGTGGAGACACAGACGTTAAGAGACGCCAAGTGAGGGGATTTTTCTCAAAAGTTCCCGGCCCTTACCCAGGAACTTCCTCGGTGGAAACACGGCTTATCACGATCAATAAACAGATGACAAAAATAAATACTTAGTCACAAAATACAAAAATGATACAAAATAAAATGACAGTGCACATCACTGTAAACTAGGACTCAGCCTCTAGTGCAGTTAAACCGTGGTTTATACTTTCCTTTTCCATCCATTGTCACCTGGTTATGACGCTGGAGGAGGCAGAGAATTTGAACCAGCGTGTGTTTGTCCATCGAGTGGTGTTTCAGACTGGATGTGCTACGATGACTCAGTTCACACCGACAATACACACAGATAACTTTGGTCTTATCTATAGACACATCTTGCAACATTTTAAAACTGATGTAGGAGCCGTTCTTGGTTTATGTTTTTTATGCGTTTGTGCATACGCCCTTTCCTTAGGACGTGCACCAAGCAGGTTTGAGGGTGGTTGTTGTAATGGTGGCTCTGACTTTGGACTTAAACGGGCCCGAAGTTTTTACCAGTGAAGACACATTTGAAATTCTGTCATTTGGTTGAATCTCATCCTCCTTTTCAGATTCTTTTTCACAACATTTTTCAGCGTCTTTCAACCATTTATTCACATCATTCAAGAAATTCACATTTGCTTTAGTTTTCTGTTCAAACCATGTTTGTTGCCTTTTATCCTCTTCCTCAGGCGGTGGCATTTCCAACAATGTGTCAGCATGTGACATCAGCAGCAGAACAATCAGTCACTCAGGTGGTAATTAATTCCTCCAGTTTCCAATTAACTTTCCATTTCATATACTTTTTCTTTCTGTCAACATCCATGTGTGATAAATGAGGGTGTTGTAGTGGCCCAACCCATACATTTTCCACACGTAGCCTCACATGAAAACTGTCAAGTGATGTAGGGTTTAACTTCTCAGCTCTTGCCCAAACTTGAAAAACAGCCTGGTCATGTACTTGAAGGACGCGAGGGACGACTCAATCTCTTCTTTCATCTATAAACAGAGTTGGTGTGTTGTAGGTTGAAGGTAGCAGGTGAGCAGGTAATGGGTAGGTAGGTTGATAACGTTCAAAGACAAATTAACAAAGGTCAGACGTTGTCTTATTTTAAATAAATATTCTTAAACTTAACACATCACATCTAATTAAATATCACAGTTGTTATTGTAAGTTAATCTATCAGTGCAAGTGCTGCAGTTAAATAACTAAACTACATCCTAGAAACCATTTCCCAACAACATCACATCAAATTAAAGTTTACATACATCATGCAGATAATGTGAATATTATTCAAACTAAACATTTTACAATGTAGCCCAACATAACAACTGGAGTATAATAAACAGGCTACTAGTCACCTCTTTAATACTAAAGCAATGTCTTAATATCATTTCTTTCATTTCAAACTTAAATTTTCACATTTATATTTATTTTCCAGAGTTCATTTTCCTACCAGTTGCGTCTTCAGTATCTTGACTGAGAGCTGAGAGTATTTCTGTGTCTTCGCTGAGTGAATCCTGTGCACGCCCTTTGTTCACAAACTTTTTCCTTTTCCATGCAGCTGTGCAGGTGATCTGGTTCACCAGGAAGTTCAGGGTGATCTGTTTGACTGCTACCACTCATTAAACCCTTCTCTGCCCCCTGCAGGTTGGGAGGTTTGGAGCTGAGCTTGGAGCTTCATGAGTGAATGTTTGCAGGGATGAGTGTCAGTGGTTTGAGTTGACGCCACAAACACTGAAAACTCTCCAACGTTCCTGTAGTATGACAAACAAGCAACAGTTAAAACATCCATAGACATAGATATTAAATACAGCAAACAGGAAATAAAGAGCATTATTAAGTATAAAGGTGCTAGAAAATGGCAAAACCAATGTGATGTGTGGAGCACGGGACGACACTTTGACAGTATACAGAGTAAGGTTGACAAGGGAAGAAACACAAAAGCAAAAAGAAGGAGGATGTGTTCTCAAGAATGTGATTTGGACATAATCACTAAATGGATCAATGTTTAGGATCAAAAACATATCGACAGAACCTGTGAATGCAGTGAAAGTCAAGAAACAGTAGAACATGTTATTATGCAGAGTCCAAAATACCATCAAGACAGGAAAACACTATTCACCCAGTTACGTAGAAAACAGGTAGAAATCATTATACAGAACATACTTAAAGTAGAAACAAGAGAGACCTGCTTCAAATATCTGTGTAACTGTCTGAAGAAAACAGGATTAATCAACAGGCTATAACTTATTTAAGTTAAGGACACAATTATTGCTGATTTGAGACCATTTTTTTTTGTTTGTTTGTCCCAGTTTTTGTTTTGCTGTTTTTATATTCACTGTTCACTGTAAATAAATTCACTCGTCATTCACTGGACCTTGGACTTGCCTTCCTTCCTTTTATCCACCCTTTGGCTGCAGCCAGTCCTGATGAAGTGGAGGGTGGAGAAGCCCCTTTCTCACACCATGATATCCAGTTCTAAAGTCCAAACCATCAGCACAGTCCAGTTTCTTTAAGTCACTCAAACAGGCTCCGTTTTTCCATGCAGTTTTATTACCTTCTGTGTCCCATTTACCTTCATCCTCTGCAGCACCGTCTGGTGAAAAGAGGAGGTGTTTTCAACATCCATGGTTCTCTGATCCAAGCTGCAGCCTCCTTCCAATAAGGCCTTTTTCCTCCATAATGGCTCAGTTCTTACTTGTGTGGTGACCATCCAAAAAGAAACTTAATTAGTCACATGATGGTGGCTTGAAGATTGATCTTGATTCCAGGTAAAACAAAGTTCTGTGTAAAGCTCTTCTCTTCTGGCTGATGTTCCCATTTATTGCAACAAAAAAGGATCATTACAAAAACAGGAATGTTACCATGTCAGCTGATGTATATTGGAACTCAAAAACACTGTCTTTGTTCTAGCTGTCGCTAAGAACTGTTGTGCTTCCCACCACCCTTCAACTCAAACTGATTTCTACCTTATCTCAAACACCTGCTCTGACTGGTTATCAATTCCCAGAAAACCTATGCTGCACCCTTGTGGTCAAAATAAGGTAATTGCACAAAAAAACATAAATTTAAGAATCAACAGTTTATGAACAAACTACAAGTTCACTGGGTCACAAAGAGCATTAATCTGGTGATAAAAAAAATTAAGGCTGTTAAAACTGTTTTGCATTAATGCAAAACAATGATTATTATTAATGTATATAATATTTTGATATATTTTATATATAATTATATTTTTATGTTTTCTTATGTGTTTGTGTGTGTACATGATATATGTGAACTGTACAAAACAGTTATTGCACATGGTTATTGAGACAGACAGACCAACCATCTTTATTCATTCATCTCTTCCTCTGCATGTTCTGTTCTTCCTCAGAGTGTAAAGGACAAGACACAGCGATGCAGCCAACAGGAGATGTCACTGCTGCTGAAGGAGACACAATTACACTCAACTGTACTTTTAAGAGCAGTGACACAACTCCCAGGTTGTTCTGGTACAAACAAGAAGTAAATGATCTCCCAAAGAATCTGCCGACACGTCTCTCAAAAACAGTAAGATCCAGATGGACATCCAGACATGGAGATGAGGTCAACGACAAATCAGTTCCTCTGAAGATCCAGAAGCTTCAACTGTCTGACTCTGCTGTGTACTACTGAGCTCTGCAGCCCACAGTGACAGGAAACACCTCAACTCTGAACAAAAGCTCTGGAGCAAAGACGACACAATACTCCACAACATCCACTAGAGGGAGTCACACACTGTCAACCAGGCTACACACCTCACTAGTGTTTGAATCACGTACAACTGGAACAGCAACAACAACACAACATCAAAGGTGATTGTGTGGCCCCGCCCACTACAGTCCAACTCAGCCAATCAGATTGTTTGTGTCTCCAGAGCACAAACGTTTGAGGAAGTAAAAGCACAATCAGCTTGATGTTGAGGAGAAGGGCTGTGCAGCAGAGAGGCTCTTTTAGTTTTTTCATTCTACTGCAGTGGAACAACATTGTTCATCTGCTGTCTGTTTGGATTCAACAACTCCAAAGACATGTTGCTTTACCTCTTTTGCTTTTTATCTCACTTCATAGGTGAGTTTTACTACTAAACTAAACTGATTTACAGCATTTCATCAATACATGTTTAGAGGAGAAATCATCAAGCGACAAAAACAACAACAACAACCTTGATTCTACTAGAAAATCTTGGACTTGCACAACATGACTAAAAGCTAAAGTGTATTCTAAGGAGTTCTTTACAGTCTAGTGGTGATGTCAGCTACAGTTGAGCTGTTTCTGTCCACAGAGTAACACTGTACACTGACATTTTCCACTGTCTTCTCCTCTCAGCCTCATGGACAATCTTAGTCTAACGGCTTCATTTTCTATACTTTTTCCAGGACTAACAGCTGGAGACACAATCTCTCCTGAACGACGTGAAGTCAGTGGAAGAGAAGGAGAATCTGTCACACTCACATGTCAATATGACACTAGTTATAGAAATGTTCTCCTTTACTGGTACAAACATCATTCTGACCTTCAGGCACCTGAGTTTATTCTCTATAAAGGAGAAGGATCAGTGAAGGGTTATGACTATATTCCTGCTCATCACAACAATCGATATAAGTCCCAAACATCACATACAACAACTAAACTGACCATAAACAGTCTAACCCTGGCAGACACAGCTCTCTACTACTGTGCTCTAGAAACACAGTGATACAAAGTGTAGAAGAGGCTGTACAAAAACCTGAAGACAGATACGTGACTCCTCTTCAAAGAGGAGGGAAGTGGTGTTCAAACCACAGCTTCATATCAGATGGATTCTGCTAATTCCTGTTTTATCAGAGTCACTGTGGTTACAGCTGCTAATGAAACACTGTGGGAGGATTCACAGGAGCAGCTGATCCACATCAATGACAAACCAACTGGATGATGATTCACACACAAGACACCATGAAAACTAAAGAAACACACACTGACTTTCTCACTTCATCCTCTTCATTCACTGTGGCTCATTAGGCCACGATGAGCTGCTTCTGTTACACAGTGATGATGAGTATGAGACAGTAATAATAATAATAATAGATTTTATTTATAATGCACTTTACATTTGAAAGAAATTCTCAAAGTGCTCTAATACACACAACGTAATAAAAACAGACAAAGCAACAAATACTGTTTATCACAAGAGAACAACAATAGAAATGATGTTTAAAATTATATGATTTGGAAAAAAGGAAAGTTTCAAGTCCTTTTTTAAAACTGTCAGGGGTCTGTGGTGCCCTCAGGCAGTACCGTGGGAAGTAGGGGTGCTTGGGGTGCTGCAGCACCCCCTGCTGGTGACCCCAAAAATGTATTTACCCTAAAACAAAGATTAAATGAAGTGAAAAAAATAAAGGTGGAAAAATAGAAAATGCTAAAAGTTAACTGGAAACTAATAATTATAAATTGTCGTGTTCTGGTTTAATGTTCTGTGTAATTATTCTAGTCACATTCATGGTGATGTGAGTTTTATGAAGCAGTGGACTTGGTTACAGAAGAACTAAAGAGGAGATTTGACCAAGATGGCATGAAAACAGCAGCTCTTAGAGAGACGTTGGTCAATACAGCAGCAAACCAGGAACATCCCGTGAATGTGGATTCCCTCCACCTTCCTTTGCACTTTGACAGGGACCGACTGGAGACGCAGCTAAAAAAGATCAGAGACGTCTTCAGCGACTCTCCCAGTAACACCGTACGGGACATAGCTGCAAACATGTCTAAACTCCATCTACAAACGACGGCTGTTTTCAAAGAAGGTGAAAACCTCATCAGACTATGTCTGTGTCTCCCCATCTCAGCTGCATCATCAGAGAGAACATTTTCCACACATGGTAAAGCACCTTGCTCTCATGCATGTCCAGGGACATATTTTGGACAGTCTGGACATTTGCAGCCTAATGAGGAGCTTCATCAGCACCAACCCGGACATGAAGGCCACATGTGGAGTTGTGTAATGCAGATTTAAGACACTTTACAAATGCTGCCACCACAGCGCACATTTACTCACAGTGTTCAGCACCACAGTTACATGGACAGCTGAGACAAATTGTTTACTGTTGCCAAGATGATCAGCACCATGGACAGTTACCACAGACTCTGTTACATAGACTATACATCTTTCTATTGTTGTGTGTTAAGATTTTTGCAGGCTTAATTAATATGGTTCCTGGTTCAGCTCTGACTTAAAAGTTTTTGATTGATAACTGATCGAACGTCTCATTGTGTTGTGTTTCACGATTTTCTCTTTATTTCTAATAATGAGACTCATGTCAATGTGTATACTACATGTAGGCTATGATTGACTTGTATGTAGCGAGTTATGAGTTAAGTGCAGCGCTGAGCCTTTTTTTTTCCTCAGCACCAGCACCCCCTGCTGAGAATATTTTCCCGCAGCTATGCCCTCAGGTCTGGAAGGTCATTACATAGGTGGGGTGCAGCAGCACAGAAGGCTCTGTCTGTCACCCATGGTGCTGAGCTTGGTCCTAGGGCAAAGGAGATAGTCTGAGTTTATGGAGCGGAGGGATCGTGTAGGGGTTTGTGGGATGAGCAGTTCTTTAAGGTAGGTCGGTGCGTTGCCATAGATGCACTGATGAGTGACAAGAGAGATTTTATCCTGGACTCTTGTGGAGATGGGAAGCCAGTGCAGTGAGTGGAGGACGGGGAGTGATGTGTTAGGATTTTCCTACTCTCATCAGGATCCTAGCAGCGCTGTTCTGGACTAGTTGTAGCTGCTGAAGGTGTTTACTCAGGGTCCCCATGAGAAGTGCGTTGCAGTAGTCGAGTCTGGAGGAGACAAAGACGTTGACTAGTTTTTCACAATCCAATAAGGTGAGATTTGGGTGGAGTTTGACAATATTTCTGAGGTGGTGGAAGGAGATCTTGCAGAGGTGTTTGATATGGGATTCAAAGGTGAGATGGGATCAAATCTTACACCAAGATTGGTGACTGATGAGGAGAGGTGGATGTCATGTCCAGAGAAGGTGATGCTGGTTATGGAGGAGGACTGGATCTGGTTTGGGGCGCCCAGAAGAACTGCTTTAGTTTTAGAGCTGATGAGATGAAGAAAGTTGTGATTCATCCACGCCTTTATCTCCTCCAGACAGGCTGAGAGTGACGGCAGATGATGGTGACGATGATGATGGGGAGGTTGGGGAGGGTTGTGTGACAGTTGTCATGTAGAGTTGTGTGTCGTCTGTGTAACAGTGGAAGGAAATTCCCTTGCGACTGATAACACGGCCGAGGGGGAACATGTATAAGTTAAGAGGATAGAGCCCAGGACTGACCCCTGAGGGACCCCACAGGTATTAGTATATTTATGGTCCAGACGCTGACACGGGCCACAATAAATGATGAAACGTGACTGATGTTTCTTTATAGGTTGGCTGGTGTTTCCACTGGATCCTTGTTCACAGTGACCACGACTGTTACCACAATAAATCTCATTCATTTCTATTGTATAATGTTGAAATAAAGTGATTTCAAAATCAGCACTTTGATCATTATTTAACCACGCACTTTCAACGTTTTGATACAGTTTTTTGAGGCATCTGGTTTTTCTGAACCTGCACTAAAGACTTAGTGTCATAATGTTGACTTTATTTATTTGATTTGTTTGCTGTGGTTCTGTTTTTTAGTTGTTTGATTTGAAACTAAAATGCATAAAAATAAGGCTTTTATGAAAACACTGAACAGAAAAATTGCTTACCAACTCAAAAACCATTCATAATTACTAAATTAGTCTAAACTAGAAGGCTCGGAGTGATAGTAAATGAAGAGCTGTTTGGGAGAGCCGTAAGAGCTGGATCTTCTAAGGGAGCCGAGCCAAAAGATCTGAATCTTTGACAAGAGCCAGACTTCCCATCACTACTGTTAGCTCGCTGCTTCTTCTCCCTCGATAAAATGTATCCAATCAGAGAACAGAGACAAACTCTACTGCTCAATAAGTGGACGAGGCATGAGTTCAACTTTGTTCTGTTTGTAGTTTTAACTATATTGTATTGTTTTTTATATTACAGTTTTTATGTGTTTAAACCACAGTAATCTGTACAATCTACCCCAAAAAATTCATCTCTTCCTCTGCATGTTCTGTTCTTCCTCAGAGTGTAAAGGACAAGACACAGCGATGCAGCCAACAGGAGATGTCACTGCTGCTGAAGGAGACACAATTACACTCAACTGTACTTTTAAGAGCAGTGACACAACTCCCAGGTTGTTCTGGTACAAACAAGAAGTAAATGATCTCCCAAAGAATCTGCCGACCGTCTCTCAAAAACAGTAAGATCCAGATGGACATCCAGACATGGAGATGAGGTCAACGACAAATCAGTTCCTCTGAAGATCCAGAAGCTTCAACTGTCTGACTCTGCTGTGTACTACTGAGCTCTGCAGCCCACAGTGACAGGAAACACCTCAACTCTGAACAAAAAAGCTCTGGAGCAAAGACGACACAATACTCCACAACATCCACTAGAGGGAGTCACACACTGTCAACCAGGCTACACACCTCACTAGTGTTTGAATCACGCACAACTGGAACAGCAACAACAACACAACATCAAAGGTGATTGTGTGGCCCCGCCCACTACAGTCCAACTCAGCTAATCAGATTGTTTGTGTCTCCAGAGCACAAACGTTTGAGGAAGTAAAAGCACAATCAGCTTGATGTTGAGGAGAAGGGCTGTGCAGCAGAGAGGCTCTTTAGTTTTTTCATTCTACTGCAGTGGAACAACATTGTTCATCTGCTGTCTGTTTGGATTCAACAACTCCAAAGACATGTTGCTTTACCTCTTTTGCTTTTTATCTCACTTCATAGGTGAGTTTTACTACTAAACTAAACTGATTTACAGCATTTCATCAATACATGTTTAGAGGAGAAATCATCAAGTGACAAAAACAACAACAACAACCTTGATTCTACTAGAAAATCTTGGACTTGCACAACATGACTAAAAGCTAAAGTGTA